>LUCH01017223.1:0-81151 GCA_013368495.1 Paragonimus heterotremus
TAGAGCGCTTGCCGCGTAGAGGCATGGTGTTTCTGTCGCTGGTTCGAATCCAGCCGAAGCCCTGACTTTTCACAGTTGGGTCTCATCTAAAATCAATGGATGATAAATTTGTGAACCACTGCTAGTTAAACGATGCAAATCAATGAAATCACTCCATTCTAAGTATTCCGGCTCAGATGTTTACCACCGTATATATTGAGTTGACTATCAGAAAGTTAGTGAGTTAAATCTCTGTAGTGAGTGATTAACCGAGAATCTCTGCTAGCCGTTCGTCGTTGTTCTGGATTCATGCTTTAGTCAAAATTTACGAAGCGTAGAAATTAAGGGTTTGTTCCGTTCCACGTATTGAAAAACGCAAAATCTATTTCGATCCACTTCGATTACGCCTCACAGACTCAATAGATCGACTTAAACACAGCGGCCGCAGATGAACCAGCCTTAATCTATCCGCGAGCTAGCCACATCGGATGATGCTCCCGAATGCATTCAGATAGCCGAGTTGTTAGAACCAATTGTGAAGAAACTGACAATTCATAGTCTTCGAGATTCTTTTGAATATGTCAAAACCATAAAACTACTGAACATGAAAAGAATGCGTTTATTCTCACTTGACGTCATATCCCTCTTCACAAATATCCTACTAATTGAGACAATCGTGTTTCTCGGCCAGTGTATTGAGAGCAATGATATAAACTTGGACATACCAGTAGATGAGCTAAAATAGTTAGTGTATCGCCGCACCTACAATGTTCAGTATATATTTTCCGGCAAGTTATATCGTTGAAAGAATGAGGTAACAATTGGTTCACCGTTCGGCTCTTTATTGGCTGATATTTTTATGGCAAAGATTGAAACCAGTTCATTAGCAGACCACATAAAGTCTTTTGGCTCTTTATAAACCTTGTTACGTAGAGCAATGGTGTGGGCTATAGATAAATGACTATGGCCTAACACTAACTACATATAACAAAAGAAGGGTACACAGTTGAGTAGTAAGGTGTATGACATAAATAGGTATAAACAGGAAGATGATTAAAACAGACAAGACAGGAGACTCACGTACAGTACAAAACAATGTCTCAGTTGATAATAGTGTGGATAGCAGTATCTAGGTTTAGGCTGTGTTTTGGCAGTGTTGCAGGGATAGGATTACGTGGATGCGATGTGGAGCGGTACAGTTGTGGTGTAGATCACGTCCTCGTGTCCGTTGCCTTTGCACGTTGTTGGCTTGTTCAGCGTCCGAGACGCAGCGTCAGAAGTTGTGCTGTGCCTCTTGCGAGTTTAGTCGCCTTCATGCGCGCGCATTACGCGCCTGTAGGTTGACGCGCATGAGTTAGCTCAGTCGATGCGCGCGCGTGTGCGTGCATGTGACCTTGCCTTTCGCAGTGTTGAGGGGACAAGGCGTCACTGTCTATCGGGTGAGTGAAGGTGAATTACGCTAAGCGGAGCCTGTGTGTGCAGAGTGGACAGGGCATGTTGAATCACGCACTGGCCTGTGGAGCGCGTGATGTGTCTGTGACCTTGTGAATGGGCCAGGACTACGTGAGTGAGACAGTTAACATGTAGTCTTCTGACCGGATGTAGGGCGAATGGATGGTTAGGATCGAGCCATCGGGTTTATCTCGGGGTGCTGAACCGTTACAACTTTATGTAAATGATCGTATCTGCACGGCAAATGAATCGAAAGGCCTCAGTGAAACACTGAGGCACTACAGCTGTGTCCATAAAAATATCTGCTTTATCCTGAAACCCGAGCCATCGGCAGATATAGCGACTTTAGAAGTGTTCATGTCACGTTGTGGAGATGGCACAGTAAAACACAAAGTATATCGTAAAGCAACTTGACCAGGACAGTATACCAGTTTTAATGGCTTTGCACCTTTAAGACAAAATAAGAACCAAGTCCGGTGTTTATTAGATAAACCCGTGAAAATGTGCTCGTATGACACCATAGAAGAAGAATAACAGTTCATAGTTAACATATTCCTTGGGAAAAAAGACTAACCAGAAAAGTTTATCTGTAAGCACCTGGTAACTGACACAAAGGTAGATATACCGCAAATTGTAGACGAAAACCTGTCTATATTACGTTGTCATTCAAAGGCGATAACAATGATGAAAATATAGCCGGGAGACTTAACGTAACATTTGACAAACCCGATATCGTGGGTCGATTACGTATCCCATTTACGTCCACACCAGTTTTGCATCCCTAGCTAAAACCTACATTGCTTGTACATGGTGCCTCATTTTCCGTTGACCGTTTCGTTTGTTCCTGTGGAACAAGCTACATAGGTTGCGCAACAAGGGAATTATTTGAACGTATGCGGAAGCATCATCTAATGTGGCCAGTTCGTGGATCAATAAAGGCATGTTCATTTGTGGTCGTGGTGTACTTGATCGAATCAAACCATCTGATCAACCTGGCGGATTCGTTTAAGTCGACCTATCGAGTCTGTGGAACGTATCTGAAGTGAATTAGAAATCGTCTACTAGCCATCAAAAAGTTTTTCTTATATATTTTTTGTTTCCGCACTTTAGTTGAAGTCTTTTCCGAAACTGGTAAAAATGTAGTGAAAGAATGTATATATCTGTAATCTGTAAGAATACTAACATCTGCCCCACTAAATTCCAATGTTTTATATAAGTTATCCGATATCGGCAGTTCATTTTATGTCAAGGCTTGCACCTAATAGCAAAACAGTAGACGCAGCATATAAATCGAAGCGACTAAATATTATTCCGTATACTGATGTGCATGTGTATATACATACAAACAAAACCGACTGGCTAACTGTTGGTATGTTCGTTAGACATGAACCGTCACCGTTCACGTGCATCTCGTGCAACACAGACCTAAAATATGGAGACAACATTTGCACGTCATTGGTTTCTTTAATTAGACTGTTACATTGGCCTGGCTGGAGCTTGGTAAAGATATTCACCCCTTTTTTCCTTGATACGTGTGCAAATGGACTGATATTCTGATAGGTTGATTACTGACGTTTAGGATCAGACACTGACTTACTCGTGTAGGTTGATTGTGGAATGTGACATTTTTGGGTTTGAAGCGCTTCGTAAGTGTTTCGGTAGCTTATTACCAGGTCGAATATAACCGTTACTTTTAGTAAACTGAGGAGTGAAGTGAAAAAAAAAGGTTTTTACTCTCAAAATTTGATGACAGAACTGATCTAACAAACAGCCCATCTACTGAGAAAAAAAGAGGGTTGTTTGTGCACACTGGACGTGTTGATCGAGTCAACCAATCATTTCAATCATTAAGTTACTAAGTTTGGTAGATTGACGCGAAAAAGCTCACACCCACGGGCACCGAACAAAATGCTACTAAAATGTAACCTCAGACGGCTTCAGCGAATCAAGTGTTCTTTAATGTGTCCTTAGTAAATGTAGTGGGTGAAAATGTTTGATTTTCTTTCAACCGCTGACTGCTATTCAATGGGTTCCACCTAAAAGATTTACCGTAGTTTGCGGGCCCATTCTGTTTGTTGTTTAGTCGTCCAATTTATTACAACTAGAGTTAAATATACAACGACTGAAAGACAAGAAATTAGCCTATAACAGCAGATTGGTACGCTCTTTTATAAACGATTGTTATAAGCTGTAAGATAACAAGAACCAGGACCACATCGCCTCAGATATAGGCAGGCGGTCTGCGTTAGGAACCACAACTTAGGAATAGTTTATGGAACACCTGGTAGAACGGGCTAATTTACTTATTGTGCTATAGTGTGGTCGAAACCCAAGGTTGTCATTACTGATCAATGAAGATATTTGACTCTTCGCATCTGTAGGGTGTTGATACAAACGACGTCACTTCTGTGAGACGGATAATTAGTTCCCCTTTCTTCATATGAACACTCCAACCGGTGATCACAATTTTGATTTTATTGCTTTGTGTTGGGCACATATGTGATGTTGTTTTACACATACTACTAATGGAAAAAGGAAAAAAGTTGATTTCTTAAATACTTCTCTTGCCACGATGATTTACAACTAACGTGTCATACACAGTATCAATCATTCCATATAGTATTGTGAGTCAACATCGCAAATGGCACAGTTTTTTATTTGGAAACTCAACAAATGGGATGTACGCCTCAACACCACAACAAACAAAAACATTCTTTTGGATATCACACTGATCCATGGATACCATGACTGTTGATGTTAAACTCATTTATGGAAAATACCACTTCATGCCAAAGTACACATCAGTGTTTCTTCTTGTATTTTCCGCAAGATTACTACAACACCCAAGTACATGCTTCTGTCCGATTACTGAGTAGTAATGTGAGTAATATAGTGCGACCACTCGTCCTTATTACAATTGAATAGGTTATTTGTCTTTCGTCGTAACTTAGCACTTTCAGAACATTTTGTAGCCTGCGACGATAGGTCTAGTCCATGATCACCGTATTTAACACGCAATGATTCTTTCGGATCCCCAGCTACTTTTTAGTTAGTACTCAAAGTCCTAGCCAACGGTTATCCAGTGACCTCCAATTTGACAACATGAGAAAATGACAGCATGGACTATTCTGTCATTCAGCCAGTCCTTCTGCATCTCTGTCCACGATCAAGCGAGCTTATCAGCAAAATGACATACCAGCTCCTTTATGTCCATTTAGTAGAAAGGCATCAGTGAGTTGTGAAAAACTCACATCCATACCGCAAAAGAGATGCCGCGGGTATGCAATCCTCTTACGGTATGGTAGTTCTCATATAGTTTGCGAAGTTGTCTACGACACTTCTACTCAGTAGTTCTACCCATCTCAACTCTGTGGGTATGGAAACCGTTCTGTTTTGAAATGGAAATATCTACGTGGTTCTCTTATTTGATTATTTTTTCAGCAGTGTGACTTTTCTTAGCATTATTCTCCCCCTTGTTGTTACGCTCGCGTTCGGTTTATTATCGTGGACATAAAAGGTACTTATATGCTGTTTCTAAACTGAGCTCAGACAGTTTCAGACATCACTTCCTGCCCAGTCGCATTTGGTTTGCTTGTCGCCTGACCTTGGTCTCAGGTTTCACCATATACCACTGTAATTTTTCGTGTCTTAAGCGGTTGAAGTTTGTAATTTTTTTGATGGTGCTACATATAGCCTCTTTCTGATTTGGACTTACCGTCTGGCGTGCATGAACAAACTGAGTACAGGTGGGTACAGCGGGAACATCATGATAAGACCATGTTTCCCAATAAACTTTAGACTGTAAGGTTCTAGGTCCAATTATTCATAATAGTAGTTTGTGGTCGCATCAACAGGAAACTTCGACAAGGACATGTGTAAACAGTTGTATTTACAAGTTGAACATCACTCACAGTTGATCACAGCCTTCGCATTCAACCAGACTTTCTAGCCGGTGCCTAACGAAAAGAAGTACTAGACTCGAGTTTCGCTCTCATCAGAGCTCGTCAGTAGTGCATATCCTTGTCACTGCCGAGACTAGAACTCCAGCGATGCTTTCATGAAGCAATCGTGATGACCACTACGTCACCGACCCCAAACTAGGCACGGCCGAAATATCATATGTGAACGTTCAACCACTTTCACTTGTGAGTAATGATCAGGTTGCCCAATCGTCTCGATACGAGACACAGTTACTGTCTGTTAACTCCAATCGATAACCCCGTGATTAGGACTTCCAAGAGAGGAAACCTCATTACTATGGAGACTTCACTTTGTATTGTGGCATATAGTTACTCCTAGGTCTTCACATATTAACTGCCTGGGAATAGACGTACCATGGTTTGATAACCCCTCTTGCCTCTAGATGAGTTGTTGTTGACGGTTGTGACCAACACGTGAAATCAGACCGTCGTCAAATTTAGGGATATTCATAGATGGGATCATTTGATGACAAGGTGAGAATAGATAAACAGTATTATAATGTTGCTGATTTAGAGGTGCCAAGGAAAGGTACCGCAAAACAAGTTCATCGATGTAAATGGAAAAAACAATTCTTTCTGGTGATGGCGTTTCAAACATTACGCTGGGAATAAGTGAGATAGGGAAAGTCAGAGTTAGTTGCTACGTGATGGACTTCGCTGAGAAAGATATATTGTTTCATACTGTTTAGATAACCACCTAGTCGATTAGATTAACGCGGTTAAAAACTTTAACTCTTCGATGGTTTGCATATATCTGGTCCAGCGGCATTGCCGAAGATTAATTTCGGATGCCCTCTCATTTCATCACTAGTTGCGATATTCTCAATAAATGGTCAATTTGTAATAGATCCTGAGAAACCAGTGAAATCGCAATTCAGCTATTCCACACAGACAGTAAAACCATTCTTCTTCTGGCCACCACTGCTCCGGTGTTCCATAATTGTCCACACATCCTGTGATGATTCCACCTCGCTCTTCTTCTGTTTTGCATCCAAATTCCACAGTATCGTGATAGAAGGATATTGCAGTGGACAAGTGCGGAAGGCCCTGTCCATCTGCCACTAAATGTTTCAGATGTCCTTCGAATTTTAGTCACAACAAATGTTAAACACAAGGAGCACGATAAAGTCTGGAATCAAACCACACCTCTCCAGTGACGTTTGAAAATACGATAATTAGTTAGCTCTAGCCTGGTCTGGCACTAACTGCAGCAACTCGGAGAAGAAAGGAAAAACACAAGACTGCCTTCTTTTCACTCGGCTACACACAAAACTACGCCAGGCAAGAAATCTGTAGAACATTACAAACACTTTAGACAACACTTCAAAATGCAAACGCATAACGCTGTTGCATGTTGGAATAACTGATAAGTTGTTAGGTAAACGAAAGCATTTGTTGAGTGAAATTTGTTGCATGGCTGAAGAAGATGGCACTGAGTTCATACCAACCCCGCCCCCTTGGATCAAGCATACAAAGGAATATGTATACAGATCGAAAGTGTACCGTTGCAGATGGAATCCTTAAAGAAGTCACACAATCGTTGGTCACTACAATATCCACAGACTAATGATATTTTAAAAATATTATACATATCACACAGTAAGCTACCACTAAACTATCACCAAAGAGAGTAAATGATGAACAGCTTGGTTACATGAATTTACGTCTTGTCTACAGCACCAAAAGAAGTAGCAATTCGGGTTATTAAAGCTTGTTAAGAAGAATGCAGTTCGGAACGAAGTGTGTAGCTTTCGTATTTTTCTTCTTATAATTGTGAATAGTGGTGGTGCTCGGATTGATGATGATGCGTTCGTTCCAAAATGTTCATGATGGAGATGAGATCCCTGAATGTGATGAAGTACAGGATGTTGTTCTGTCATGCGAACAGACACGTTAAAAGTCAATGTTGAGACAAATTTAGAACAAGTAGAAAGCGGGATAGCATAAGTTGAATTTGGTCGAAGGGCCAATTCCTATCATTTCTTAGCAAACTCAGAGAGGTAATCAATCTCCACGAATAAATTACAAATGAGTTGAAGGAAAGCCGATATATCGTGAATATGCCACAACATAATGGATTCAACGTAGCAGCAACCACTGCTCGTAACTGGTGATTCCCATTGGTACACATCGAACAGGTTGGTAGCTAATTCTATCTAGCAGGGTCTCATATGCCAAGGACACACTTGGGGATCGAACCCACATCACATAACAAAATATCTCGGCGGTACTTTCGTTATGCACTCTTTCGACCACGGTGTTACTACTACAGCTTATTATGTCCTTAATCGATGAGTGAAACCAGTGATGAAGATTAATGCTACCACTTTAAGTTTTTCCAGCTAAAAAGGAGAAATTGCAGTTAAAAATTTTGTAGTCAAATATTTGCCTAATTCCCCCACAGTTTTTCAGTCTGGTAGCACAGAAATAACTTCAAAACATCGATAGAGATCAAAGACGATCATCATTCACACAGTTCACAGGTGTTCGGAAATTAAACGTTTTTGTGCTACAAACTCTCTTCTAACTGTCTCAGTCACCAGTTGTATGCTTACCACATTTTAAAAAATCCGAAGCATTGCTGAGAACAAAACAGCCTTGTCTGCCAAACAAATATATAAAGCGCCTTCACAAAAGTTATGGTTTCTTCACCTCCAGACATTTATTCAAGAGTAAATATTTTTACTAGTTGGAATTCATTTAAGACCGCCTCAGCATCCATGAGTTCAAAACAATTTGTGAGTAATCGGTACGTTATTTTATGCGCAAAAACAACACAGAAATGGACAATGGTCACGGTGTCGAACAGAGGATACCCTAAACAGATTTTTTAAAAGATATTCAGGTCGGGTGCACAACCTGCTGTGTCCCGTTAAGTGCGTGCACGCAGACAACGTGTGCGTGTCTGCGGGGCGAGCGTGTTTGTATGGTTCAGCATTCATGGCACACCAGTGCGTCCGTAACCTTGTGCTTGTCTATGTCCGATCGAATTAAGTCATGTGTCCATCATTATGGGCAGCTGAGCTGTAGTTTGCTTACGTATGCGTACTGAGGTTTTATGGTCTACCGTCTTGCCGCACAGTCGTGTCCACTTCCTGTAGTCTTCACTGCCTACCGCACATTCGTCCATCTTGCCACAATGAAATACTGAAGCTTAGCTACAGCTGAAATTGCTTAGTCTACACGTTGCAATAAACGAACTACTTTATGAACTGTCTTTTGGATTTTCGGGATACAACGCAACCCGTTGTCAGACACCAAGGGGACAGGAAAGCAGCTGCTGTTATTTGATTCAAGGAAGGAACATCAAAGTCCATTCGTAGATATTTTAACGAACTAGGTACTCAGGCGGTTTTTCGAAATGGTACAAAAATTCGTAAACTCTTGATGCATTTTAGGGATCTGTTACCCGTTAAGAGAACTAGCAATTGTATATGTAGAGCAAAATTCAAGGACTAGTCGCAAGTTTATATTGGGCGGACGGCACCAGAAATTAAAGCGAGGCAAATGAGTCCTGAAGAAACACTAGATAAGCATCCCGAAATCAATTTGTGTACCAGACCATAATCAGGTATTCGGGGACTGCTGGTCGCGCGTTGGACAGGTCCTGAAGTTGACCTGGAAAACGTCGGGGTGATTAGACGACGGTTTAGAACTACACAGAAGGGCTTATAGTTGCAAAGATCATCGAAACTGCAGAGGTCAAATGCGCTGTCAATAAGATTGACAGAGCTGGACTCTCTAGTACATGGCGGCTGGTCTTGGACTTGTCGAAATGACTTACATTGGTGGCCGGAGTAGCCGACAATTTTAACACATCCACATTATGATACCCCTATTTACGTTCCTCAAGAACAATTGCCACTTTGACCAACCTGTATGACAGACTGTCGATTTCATTTCAGTTTAGTTTACGTGTCCCTGATTCGTTGTAATTAGCTATTCGAACCCATTATTGACCCTAGCCCACATACAGTTGATCCATGACCTGTTGCTTTCCACCCTGGTTACCTTCAATCTGTCTCATATACCGCCAAATTTGTAACTGGTTCATCTGATTTGAAGAAGCCTTTGTGTCAGGAGTAAAGCGTTACCAATACACCAGACTACCGATTGTTCACAAGATTTTTTGAAATAAATACTTCTGTTTTATGGTCAGAGTTAGTTTATTCAAACCTTAAACAGAACACCATTTGTTTTTGACGACGTTAAGATTGTTTCCAATGCCAGCCTGAAAGATTAACACAATTTCTGTATTCGATACAACACGAATTCCCTCATGAAATTAACAGCATATTCCGATCGCCAAAAGTAAACGTCAGGTGTCTGACCGGAACTGAATTGAAATGAGCACGCAAAACTGTGGTGGGAACAACCTGATGGACTACATTTTCCTCAAACGAGCAATTTTCAGTGGGTAGAACGAGCCACCGTCAGATCAAATTGTGACTCTTGTTTTGTTGAAACGCGAATATTTTTGGCTCACTCGGAACAAATTAAGCTACATTACTGGGTTACGCGTCGTCCACCAAAGCAATAAAACCAACCTGGACGGTATGACAAAATGACAGACGAAAAAATCGGATATCATGCGGTTGGTCTGTTGTAGTCTGCTTTGATTGGCTGTTGGCATGAGGCTGACTTGCTGAGTTGTATTGGCTCGTCTGATCGTAGGTTATTGATCTCCGTCCAAGTTGTAACCGATCCCACATTTCCTCTCGCACTTTAAAAATTCAACCGTTCTCTTTTTCTTCTGTTCTACATCCAACCAAGTATTGCCGATCTGTCATATTCCACTAATCCAGAGAGGATAACGTCTTTACCGTCAAACAACTTCCCTTGTGGTGTATAACTGATGTTATTTCATCGGTCTGCTACTTATACCCAACGTCTTCATCGGCTCCTTCATGATTTGTGACCTTCCGTTGTTCTGTCGCATCAATAGCACTTTTCTACTAGTTGTAAACAGATTTTATTTTTGGATATTTCAATGAGTCCTACCAGCCCCAGGGCCATCTCCTGTTTCCTACTGGTCAGTTAAACTGTCTTCTCATCTAACGAGCAACTCGCTCTTCGTTAAACTCGTCTGAACTTCGTTTCATATAAGTGTAGCGTCTAGATGTTCTTCCGTAAGCCGTTCGTGTTATACATCGACCATGTTTTCAGTCCGACGGTTGTCGTTAGACTACATTGGATACATCGATTAGTGTTCATTTTACACTAGGCGTCATTCAGTCTACAGGTCCTGTACAGTTGAGGTTTCCACGAGGAACCACAAATGGGGTTTGTTATATTTATCTCATTTGTTATTGTTTTATTTCTGTGCCATATTAAACTGTTGCCTTCACAATGGTCTCCAGCCTGTGATGCCTGGTCGGGTCGGTTTACTAGCGTCACTCTGGCTAGTTGGCGGTAGCTATTCGTTCAGTGGACATCGATTCGCCGTTCTCATTTGGTACTGAGACGTGGTCATATCGATTACGCGGTAGGGAACAATTCTAAAGTCGTACAGACTCAATAACGGTACTGAAGAGAACGTACAGTATATTAAATATCTCTCATTTCAAATGTGAATCAATCGAGTGCCCAAGTAATCGAGCGAGGAACAAAAAACTGCTAAGTTGTACAAAACCCCAACAAAATGGCAGGAAGTGACCAAAAAACAAGCCTACCAAAACACCGGGATTCGGACGGAAACAAAAGAGGCTACAAACATTATGTTCAGAAAAGTCTAATAATTAAAGTTCAATGAAGTTCAGTGAATAAAAAGGCTGAAAATCGAAGAGGAATATTAAACATTATCAGACAATCGGCCCAGAATGTTTGCTTTAGTATGAGCACAAATGTGCAGAACAGAGCTATATGAGCTCGCTGTAAACAAACCAACATTCACCAACAACTCGTCAGCGTGCCGTACATATTAGACACACCATAGTCAGCAATTCACTCTGGATTCCAAAAGACAGCATGACTTTCCACACTAGCAGATTACGGGATCGGATGCAGAAAAACCCAGTGCACCCTTCTAGACAACAGAGTGATCAAATATTGAGCTGCTTTATCTTTGCGAAGAACTCTCAACCGTCTACCTAATAATTATTCAGTTCCGGGAACACTTCTGCTGCTAGGCCTTACAACCGATCACCCCTAGAAGCAGATGAATCACACAGAAGGGCAACACCCCTAACCTGTAGATCCAAGGGACGGTGAGCCACCTGCGATACAGTTGCAGTTCTGACAGGAGTCCACGACAATACAATTTCTAAAACATGCAGGTGAGATTTTGAGTTTGTCTCCAACTACCCGTATTGTGCTCCAACACTGTTACCTTGTTATTAAAAGAAGCCTCAATTTGATCGATCCAACACCAGATTGCTAGGTTCAAATATCCATAGGTGTTGTGGAGCAACACTTATGAGCAGTATTGGACTGTTGCTAATTATTCGCCCAACTTCGACGATATAAGTAAGGAGGGTTTTTACAATCATAACCGGCTTGTAAGTCACGGTAGCGTGTATTTGTTGAATCGTTTTAACCTTATTTCCCACACATCATCTATATAGCTAGCTTCAAGTGAGTTAAAACACTGATCAGTTTTAAGACATGGTGAACGATCTTATCATCCAAAGCTTGTAGCTTTCTCGGTTCCAAATCCTCTCCTACAAATTTGTCACTGTCGTCGCTATATACGATATCCGGAGAACCTCGTGTGCCCCCTTATCTCACGAATTTCACTATGAACGAGTGGGCTGATGGTGAGTAGACACCACGAATTTGAAAGCATATCACAATCGTATGGCATGTGTTCGATTCTATCTATCTTCTCTCTGAACTGGCCGGAGTAGTTCCTCCTGGTATACTTGAATAGATACCCATCGGTGGTCACCATGATAATTAGTAACTGTGTCACCAGTTGTTCGCGTGGTTTACAAAGCAGCGATTTGCGTATACAACACTTACTGATCACGCGCTTGACAATCCGCTTTCTCTGTTGACACCTAAACTTTCGTCTACACAGAGTCAAGTGTATAAGTGAAGCTTCTAGCCTGCTGTAGTACTTAACTATAATCTGTATACCCGTATCGTGCAAAAGTAAAGTAACAGACTTTCGATCAAGATACAGTAAGCCATCTATGAATACCGGTCTGCACCGAGGGAGATTGTCTATACGTGTCCTATAAGTGGAGTCAAAAGTGAGTGGCTTCAGTCCATCTAACACAGTTTTCGTTAGCAAGCAAGACTGACTTGTCGTTTGGTTGCCCCAGCTCAAACACAAAAATTGGTCCTAAGTTCACCCGAATCTTTTGGTTTTTGGCCTCTAATATGCAACCAAAGCTAGCTTTGCGAGGGGGTAACTGCAATGCTTTCGCCAGTTTCCTTCAAATAGTATGTCGAGATACCACACAGCACAAGATAGGATTCATCATGTGCTCAGTCCAAATAGTCAAAACTCGTCAAAACCCCGAGGTCCTCATCTGTTGGTAAAACAGAAAATAACGACGTTGGTCGGCTGTTTTTTGAAACCTATAAAAACCCCGGGTAGCAAAGTCAATAGTTCATCTCACATGAAGATGTACGTGAGGCAGCTTTCCGATCGGGTTCATCTCAGCATGCAAGTGTCTCCATCGTGATATAGAGTAATACACGACAGCACAATCAAACACTGTTCATGCCTTGTCTGTATTTTTCGGGTTAAATACCAGGTGGTATGACTAATACAGTCAGTTGGTACAATGAGTACTTTCGAAAAAGATCTTTTCCATGTAGCCTTTGTAACGATCGTATATTTCGACTTTAAATCAGGATATTGGGATACGTGAGTACAATCATCGCTCCTGCAATGCGCGATTATCATGTAGTTGACTCATCCCTTATCACAATGGCAAGCCCATTTCATAATGTCCATCCGAAAAGGGGGAAATAGCTTCCAAGTAGTATGACAGATTTCATAAGTTAATGAGGCCCAAGTGCGGAAAATCCGGGCTTCGGTTAAATCCGAACCAACTACAGAAACGACATTCCCAAACACGGCAAACGCTCTAACAGCTGAGTTGCAAAGACGCGTTAAGAGCTCAGCAATTTCACACTTGCCCGTCCAAAACATTGTCATACGAAATCCGTCAAATAATCCATTGGTTTGACTGTCCAAGCAGAGTTTCTCAAACAATTCATACCGGGATCCACCAACCCTACTGGTGAGCAATGAAACCCAGGTTTTTGTAATTCGGTCTCATCTCAGAAATAATTCCACATTTAGGTAGAACTTGGTTACCTCTAATCGACAGAATCTTTTCATCTCAAATGTTCCGCTCACTACATTTCAATTGAAACAGTCTTTAAAGTTTACGTTCCAAAGACACTAGCCGAGCACCCACGTGATTCATAGGTTTGGACATTCCAGAACTGTTCTCATAACGTACGGTTCTTTTATACCTGGTCCTCGTTTCAGTACGCAGTGGGACTCGGGGACGTCATACCCAACAATAACCCTTAAGTTTCTGTCCATGATATTCGCGAAGTCGGTTTCTTCTTAGTGGGCCCACTTTTGTAAATTCCTTGGGGACGGCGTGGCGATCTTCGTGACCAGCAACTTATCAATAGTATATGCTGGCTCTACAGAACTGGTGATGACCTCTTTCACAGTTGCATCTCAAATGCTACTTAATGGCATTTGAGAGTGTACACTGTCAACCAGTGAGGATTACTCAGCAATGTTGCAATCTAATCCTTCGTCCATCAACTACGAAAAGTAATTTATTGATCGCGTTCGGTTCGCTGACCGAACGGGTGTGAAGACTGAAAGACCACCCCTTAGATTAACAGGAGTTGCGCAAGGCTGGACAGTTTCTTCAGTTGTCCTGGGCGCACGCAGTGGCATGCATTAGCGTGGTGATGCTTGTGACATCCGGGCTTTAGACACTTAGCGTAGACTACACATGACCCGGCTATATGATTGGCCTTCAAACAAACAAAACAATGTCTATTAAGTGTAACGGTTTCCGGAGTTGCCGTAATGACTGAACAACGAAGTGCAGTCGAGAAGACCATGGTCACCTCTACAGAGAGTATAACGGACTGGATGTTTATTCAAGCCGGTGGTCGTAACGCTAGCATGGCACCCACAGTTTCTAAGGTTAATCTTATCTAATCAGATCAGATAGCCTAACTGGCTTTCGTCAGTCACTGCTGGTTACAAATATCCTTTCTTGTAGAAGGTCAATAAATCCGCCGAAGTGAGCTTCCTACTGGAAACCATCACGCTATCAATCAGTCAGGCGTAATCTGGTAAACTGGTTCACCAATATGTCTAAAGCTCCACAGTAAGCTCATCCTTCAGGCAATAAGACATAATATTCGATGACTTTCTTTGCTTTTCCACGGCAACAACAAATTTACTAGGACGATTTTCGACAACCACTGTCTAGCCGTTTGACTTAATTTTCTTTCGCAATTTGTCAGAAACTTTCAAAAGCTTCTTGAAGACCAATCGAACGGCTGGACTTCTAACCTGGGAAGTCCCACACTCATACTCAGTGACTTCACTGAATCTTTCAAAGATTTTATAGTGACGTTTCCCTGGATAAACTAGCATCCGTCGTTCACATCCCTAGCCACTCTACGTTCAGCAACCCTTTCTGATGCGTCTTCATCTTCGCGGCTTTTTCGAGCACTCATTAGTCACTTCTGTAGTTCCAAAATCTTTCAACATGAGCTTCATTCACTTGCGTCTAGTCTCAACTCATCCTGTTTCTAGTGTATTTCTGTGTCTGACAGACTTCAAAACGCTGGAGAAACGTACAGAATTTTGTGAATACTCTGAGGCGTGTTCGCTCTTCTGATTAGTTTGAAGAACCCCAAGAGTGTTGCCTCTATATGCAACACCAGAAGTAACATCATTCCTAAACACACCACTACAGACATAACGGAAGCTGGAACTAACTGAATGGAACGTATGCACAGCTTCATAAACTGCAGCTTGTATCATGAGAGCATTGTCGTTAACATCTCTAACCCACGGGGATCCATCACGTTTAATAAGCGAAAGGCCGGTTTTCATGTCACTTAGCAGCTCTCTGTATCGAGATTCTTCATCAGTCACGTTTCTTCACGTCATCAGTCGACCGTGCATTATGTTCGGAAAAAGAAATACCGAAACTCCAAGACACTACTTCGTACATATGACACCGTATATATTGACACCAAAGAAAATTTGAGAACTTCTGAAACTGTCCGAAAAGATCCAAGCTTATCACTGATTCACGTTTGATTCGTGAACTCAGCAACCCAAGCAGGGACTATCTGATATATAGAACAATTCTAGGGGGTCCCAAAAACGTCAAAATGTCGCCCAAAAAATCGTATCTGTACGATACTGAAGAAAATGTGTAACTCAATCAGGTATCCGAATAAGTACGCAAGATTCTCACAAATTGATAGTAAGTGATCAAAAGACAAGCTTCTTAAAATAACTGAATCCAGATTCTAGCCAGACAAGCTGTAATCACAGAAAAGTTTTTTTTTAAAACGTGCAAATGTAGTTGTAAACAAGATTTAAGCCGTAGGCGTTTTCAGGTAATCGGGCTGAAATGTTTGCTTTTACAGTAGCATAAATGTGCAGAGAAAAGCGACCCACGCCTTCTGTGGGCAAATTCAACGTTCACCAGCATACCAAGCATTCTAAACATGCCATAGTGATTAATTCGGTAACTGGACTTAGCACATGACAGTGCAAAATCAGGCGTATGGCATTTCGTTGTTTATTTTTTGTGTTGATGCACAAAAATAATCAAACAACTGGCATGTAAAAAAACTGTGTGTACAGTTGCACACGCCCACTGCGAAGTTGAACCAGCAAATGTTTTTCGAGTGAGTGAACTTTGTAAATATGAGTTATCATCAAGTAAAATTGCTTCCGATAAATTTATCTTTGACTGGTAGGATAACACACAAAACAGCTTATTAAAATCCATTCAAAATTGAACGCCACCCACATTTGAGCGCAGATAAACGCTTCGGCTAACCCAATTCGAAAGGAAGCACTAGACTCGACTTCCGGTTTTATCAGAACCTATCAGTAGTGCGTATCCTTGTCCGGATCGGAATTTGCACTCTGACCTTTATGCTTATGAGACTAGCATGTTAATCGCAACGCCAGCAGCTTCACAATAGGCATGACCGAATGACTGAATCCAAACGCTCAACCACAACCTTGTATGAATGGTGTCTAGCTTGCCCGATCATTTCGAAAGAAGAATGAACAGAATCACCCTGTTCTATCCAGTCGATAACTCCGTGATCAGGACTTCCCAATCAGCTTGAAGTTACTGTGTACATTGATCCAACTAAACATCAGTCATTTAATAAACTACAAACAAAAATCAGGCTGTTGTATTGTCTATGGTCGTCGAGGAACACACATTCCAAAACTGGATCTTACCGTGAAGTGGATGAAGTAGTTGCGTAACAGTCGATGTGTGTGAACAGAAAACTATATAACAGACAGGGCTGCATACCTATAACGCTTGTGGACAAAGGGTATGAACAACTTACATCGATTCACAGCGTTAAGTGCCCTGAGTCAAATGAAAAGCAGCCACGAGCAAAACTTGTCGTTGTAAGCTTGGAAATATCTGTCCGTATCAGTAAAATTGGAATATCCGATCTATCCTTGACCGAATCTACACAATATCGAGTTACGCAGTGGTGAATGTTTGTATGTAAACGCAAGTCAGCGAAATAATTAGTTATGACAATAAGGAACAATACTCATTTCCTGTGATTGACCATCAGGCCATTTGCGACACAATGAGTTTGAAAACAACAAACAAGATAAGTGGAAGGATCGATCAGTAGAAATTTCGGGCAGAGTTTGTTAAAAGCTACGTAATCCTCGTTCCGAATTATGAGCTTGATTGATTGTGAGCCAGGAAAGAGTTAATATACCGACGAATTGCTTCTGAACACAAGGATCAGGATTGTGTCATCAGATACTGTTGGCTTCCATAACGGTCGACATTCGAAATGTCACTACTTTAGAATAAAATTCGGGCATTAACGTGGTAAGTCAAGTATAAATGTTGTTTAACACGAAAAGATAATGGCAAATTCAGTTAGTGCGTTATTCGGATTTGCGAAAATTCACTTGCAAAGAATTTACGAATACAGACTGAGTGAATGAACACCTTGTCTCACTGGTGGGTAATCGGTCTTGATCATTATTGTACCTGTCCCAACTGAAAATAGGTGATCTCAGTGCATTTCGTTGAATACTTTTGTTCAAAATACTTAGTTAACTCGTGGGCAGTCTACTCACGCTATTAGGAAATTGAACTTATTTTCCTCCACACACCGAAACACCGTTTTTTAACTCAACGAAAGATGTCGATATCAGTCATCAGCAGAGTATGCATTTATAAAATGGTAGACTGGATTAATCTAAATGGGTAAACAAAAAGGGTCAGGGAGCTTTAGTAGCAAAATAGGAAGGTGGGAAAGTTGTTTTGTACACACAGTCAGCGGAGATGCACAGATTTTAACATTGAAGATCCAAGTCTGACTTCTATACGTCTGTTTTCTTGCGGTCACTGTGTATACACATTTTTTGAAACGTGAATTACATTCTTCGTATTTTCGCTGAAATACCTGGGATGGTAGCCATAATTGCTTTACCTTTGGGCTTTGGAGAGTTCACAGCCGTTGGGTTCAAATAGAAACCACTGCTTCTGGGACTGTAAGGTAACATCTTGAACGTAAGAAGGAAATGTGACTTTCCAAGATCTGTTAGGGTTGTTGCACCAATTTCACTTTGTGCTGTACAAACTTGTGTGTAATTCTCCGTACGAGACGACCCAATTGCTTTCTACTATCTTATCAACCCTCCATTATAGATTGTGTAGATGCACACGTTCACACCACATTTATCGATTAGAATATTTTATAACCAAATCGCGTGTGTTTAGCGAATAGATGCACGGTTCAAACACAAATTGTTCGTTGCCTCCAAACTGTGTCGTATTTGCTATACCAACTGTTCTAATTAGTGTAGTGCAAAAACCATCAGAGATACGACATTCCACTTCTGTCTGTCTGTCAGTTCTGTCTTGCTGAGGCAAAAATAAGGTTTAGTGCATTTGATTACATTAACTGCTCGGACATCCTGAAAAATTCAATTCGCCAATTGCCAATTCATAACCTTTTATCCAATTCATCGTAAAATAGCGAAATGGACAATACTGACATAAAGTTGAGGTGTGATTAAATGTCAACAAACTTGCCCACAGGTCAGAGAGACAGTAAGTTTGACTGTCGGATTTTGATGTATCGTTCAAGGAATGTTCGCATGATTCAAGAACGCAACGTGTGCAACATTGTGGCAGCCGTATGCACGCACACACGTTGCAGTGCAGAATCGATTGGTATGATCCACCTATCAAACCATTAACACACTCTGGAGGATTTATCTTCTCCTCTGATTTATTTGTATCGGAAAGGAAGTAAAGAGCACAGATTTCGACATTCCGGATTGTTCTTTTACAGTCACTGACAAAACTTAATCGGTTTAATTCCTAACTGTAAATTTGTGGCGAAACATTTTGAGCTTATGTTGTAACTGGATCTACGGCCTGTGAGCGCATAAACGGATAACAGAATAACGGAACGACGACCATCGGTAATGAACAACGGACTACGGAGTATACAGGACTAATTCGTAACTTCTCGGCCAACCCAACCATCCGAGGCCAACGTATGAACACAGAATAAAAGCCGGCCTCCGGAAAGAGATCTCTTCACGTCACTCAGTCCGAAGATAACATGGTCACGAACCCGTTCATATTTATAGGCTTTGGGACTTGCAACAAATCAAGGTCAAGAAGAATGGATCAGACAAAAGTCCAGACAGTACAGTGTCGGCACGTAGTCGAGGTGACCACAAAAGTTGGCACGACGGCTGAGGACGCTCGTGAAGACTGGAGATGTGCATGACTATGGCAGCTGTGAAGGTCACTTCAAACAGTTATGGGTCAGGCCTTTCCAGAGACAAATATAACGGCATTTTAGGGGAATTAGATTCTTCTCCAACAGTTTGTATATCTACGTGACTACTCGAGTGATGAACAGGTTTGACCATACTGAACGGGGGATATGTTGCAAAATAATCTACGTGGATTATGAATTGCAATGTGAAGTGAAGAAAACTTAGAAACTAAGCAAGCCTATGCAAAGTGAAGAAGTGTGAAAGGAGCTAACTCATGTACTCTTAATCACTCATGAGTTATGGTCGTCTGTTCGCAGAATTGTACTCATTTTCTGATATGGTATAGACACATGTGCCGCGGTGATATATACTGTTGCTGTTGAAGGTGCAGTCAGACCTTAGTAACGGCGAAACCATATGCTATAGACAGTCCTCTGCTAGTGCTGCTTTTTGAGTCTGCTGAAAACTACTGCGCCAAACCCTTGGTATAGCGTCACTTCACCAAAAGTAACAACTTCATGACGTGCAAAATAGTAAAACGCATACAGACTTTCTTATTCATGCTACTAGAAAAATATCCTTGAGTTGGGCGCATCCCAGAGAAATTCACCAGGCCGAGTGGCCTATCAAAGATGTGTCACCTCGAAAGATGGGGTTGGGAAGTTTCCTCATCATCAACACAACCTGATCGCGCACGCTACAGCAACACCCGATGACTAATTCATCAGACCGTGGACGAACCGCGTGCCCATTTGACGACTCATCTGAACAGACAAACAACACTTAGAGATCAATACTCATTCGATCCACTTATAGGACGAGGTGTGCTTTTGGATACTATTGTGAAATATGACGCCAGCTATTCAGTCCATTCAGGCTGTGAGCGTGGTTGGCCGATCAACAAGACATACTGTTAGGGCGCCCACCCCGTGACCGTCTCAGGGCCCCTCCGTCATGAAAAAGAGTTAGGATCGCACATGTGCATGGCGGTATAAAAAGCCTCAACCGATTTGAACAGTTCCGCCAGTTAGGACTGAGTCAAGTGGTTTGTTTCTTCTTTCTCACGACGGAGGCGCCCTGGGACGGTCACAGGGCGGGCGCCCTAACACACACGTAGACGCAATCGATACTTGATGCAGTAGGTCAGCAGTACTCACACAGTTACCCATCAACATGCAAAAGAGCATTTTCCAAAAATAATTTGGCAGAGCAGTCAGAAAATAAACGTGAAAGATCCGGAAAGTAATTTATGCTCTATCGCACTTATGTAATTTGCCTGGAACTCGATCAATAATGTGAGATCTGACGAAAGAAATGGACTGAGGTTTCTGAAGTGATAGTAGAATCCTACTTGTAGTATGAGTTAACACAACCTCTGGAGCGTTGTGTCACTGTCAGACAACGGCATTTATTTCTCGTTGTCACATCATGCTGACTTCGTCTCCCCTGTACTTTGAGGTTTGACACCAGGGCGCTTACCTTTCTTCAGAACAGAAAGAATACATATATTGCGATATATTAACCTTCCATTTACTCGCATCAGTTACAGACGTAAAACATGGCAGTTATATACATCACACAGACGAGGACAAACAGGGCCTGTACACGCCTACAAACACACCAAGTATTATGTAATCACGACGATGGCAACCCGATAGGTTACCTCAACCACTTTTGTGCACACAACGTCGGCTGGTAAGTTCGGATGAGCATCGCTTCGCAGAAAGCTAATAACTTCGGGTTTCGATTGCGCAACAGTATCTCGAATGAGTATAATGAGTCAGCTTAGTGACCTGTTGTTATGAGG
Organism: Paragonimus heterotremus; assembly: GCA_013368495.1. NCBI lineage: Eukaryota > Metazoa > Platyhelminthes > Trematoda > Plagiorchiida > Troglotrematidae > Paragonimus > Paragonimus heterotremus. The sequence continues at coordinate 21,194 of LUCH01017223.1, forward strand.
TGTTTAGCAATCGATGACGTTGAATTTCGAACCGTCAGTGAAGCTGTTGAGGCTGTTGCGTCATCTATTGTTTCAGCCACATCGGGAGGTGTCCGGCGATTCGCTGTGATAGTTGTCAATCTATTGTACTTATGTAAACGTCACTGTAACTGTCAGTTAACTAGTACACAACATGGGAGACAGAAAGTTTGGGCAAACTACATTCGGGACTGCGGAGAAGTGGTCCTCTGGTGGTTTGAAATAAGCGCAACTGCGCAGCCGCGTACGTTCGAGCCAGAGTGGACTTTACTTTGGGATTTCTGTCGTTGGCTAGACGGTCACCTTTGAATAGCAAGGAGGAAAACATCCTTCTTTTGAATCGTCAGTATGGACTCAGTGCTCTTCTTCGTCGTATTATATGCCCCGATGAATTTGTCGGGGCATCCATTTGCCAATAAAGTTCGTCTCAGCAACTCCTGTTCTGTCTGCAGTGTATGGGTGGGTGCAAATACTCCCGGCTCTTTGTAACAGTGTTTTAACCAAACCCCGTTTGTATGCAATAGGAGCAAAGCTGGAAAACTGAAGATATTGACCACCCTATGTCACTTTATGGTGAACTGAGCACTGTAACGCGTCATCTATAGATCTAGTAATGAGTATATCCAAAAAAACTTTGAGATCAGCCATTGTGAATACTTACTGTCCACGAGAAGCTGGTCAATTGATTGCAGTTCATTCTTAATTGTGTCCTAAGTGCAAATCCGGGTCTGATAAACAACATTTTGATGACACCTGCTTCATCGTCTTATGAAATGAAGGTGGTGAAATTTATGCGCTCGCCATTCCAAATACACTTTAGAAAAACTGGACGTTGTACTACTGTATCAATCTGTTAGGTAGTAAGAATATCTAAGAATATAGGAGAATCAATCAGAATCTAATGTACCGTTAGCATATAGACTGTTTAGTTTTGTTTTCGGTTTGCGGGTTAATGACGGTTATCGAATTGCTCAGATAATTCTCTTTTAAAAACGACTCCTCGCGCTCGATCTCCAAGATGCGCCCGGAACGTGTCAGTTCAGATAGACCCCGAATAAATTTTCATAGCTGCGTCATCTATCAACTGACAATCTTTTCGTTAAAAGTATACCTTTATTTTCGAGATAATTAAAAGAACGGATCGTTCGAGCTCAAACTTTAGAATAGGCAAGACAAGTTGATGCATATCGGTTGAATCATATATAATATGAATAAGCTCATGCAGTGGTGCATTTGTAAATAACGAGTCAGTGAATACGTTGGTAGTGTACTTATTGTGGAGAGAAACATTGTTAAAGATTTTTGGGAGTTTTTATTCATCTAGTGTTTCGTTGATTCTTACATTTTGATTAGTCACTTTGTTAGCTAATGGGGTAATCACTGACAAAACTGGTTTGCAGTGGTAAAATTTTTGATGGTGCTATGTTGATTCATAAGACTGAGATGTGCCAGAAAATCGAAATCAAAATGATCCTGATGTTACTAGGTCAATAAAATTCATTTATTGCTTTAGTTCCTTCAATATGCTCCTGTTCGAACTCAATTAGAATATCAGATAGAGCACCAGCTAGGGAGGTGGAGCGACTGTTCAAGATAGGCGACGCTTTTTTGCAACATGACTTGATTAGTCAGGCAACACTGTTTCAACCCCTTTGATCGGATGCGATATCATCAAAACGGTATTTCTCCTGAGTTCTTCGAAAGCTTCGGTATGAAGACAAACAATCGATATTGATGTCCAAGATTTGAACAACTAAACATTGTCATTCGAGGCTGAAGACAGTCATCAGGGTTAGTCAAAAAGTATCGTAACTTCAGTGTGAATTTCAGTGACATTGCGTTACTTCAGTTGAGCAAAACGACAGAGCTAGTGACTGAACAGTACGCAGACCCTGAAGACAAGTTGAGTTTACGCGGTTTCACAAAAATGTGATCAGCGGATCTTCCAAGAGAGTTCAAATTTTTCATGAGGAATATTCGTGGGCTTACAATTACGTAAAAATCTAAGTTGGCTCACGTGACGTGGTCGGTTTATGTAATTTAGACTACACTATGAGGCTTTCGTTACAGTTCTGACGTTGATATTTTGTTAGTAGTCTTGCAGTTCGAGAGGCTCATCGAAATTTCTGAAAACGGGCTCGTTGACCTCAGTAATTCATGGAATACAATGAACTGTGGTTAGACACACGCACAGTTTATTTGGCAGTCTTACAGTTTACTTGCACAAGATCGTCCAATCGTTTTATATTTCGGTTCGGGAGGCAACATTTCAGAAACGTGAAGAAATATTCCCTCGAAACGAACTTTAGTGGAGCACTGAACAGTTGGGAAAAAAACCTACAGAAGACTGACATTATACGAGTTGTACATGTGCAAGCTTCGTTGTATCTCTATGGGTGTTTTACTGAAAATGGTTTGGACATGTAAAATTCTGAGTCACAATAATACGAAAACAGTTAGTTTGCTGCCAAAATAGTCCGTGTTACGAAGCGGCATCTGAGGTCACGAATAATTCAGGGTCACGTTTGTTTCCTGAAATAGATGTCCATAACGGTTCGCAGAGGCGACCGCAATCCGATCGTAACATTCCTTGTGCGCACTAAAAGAATGATCTGTGGCGCTCTTTTCTGCTTCGGTGGTGAGTGAACTGTTTTCGTTCTGTCGTAGTTTAAGACTCGGCACGATTAGTAGAACGATCAACGAACAGTATGCACATGATTTCTGTCATAACATATTTCCTTACACAGTAAAAGATCACTTTTTGAGATATTATCAAAACAGCTAGTCCGCTTCAAGAATTCTGAGAGAAAACGTAAAGTATGCAATGTCTTCTGGACCAGCATTTCACACAGTCTGTTTTTATGTTTCCACAATAACCAAGTTGCACGTGTGTGCAGTACGAAATATTGATCCGAAGAACAAAAATTGTACACTATCACATGAGATTACAGAGCAGAAAATGTGTCCGGTGTGGAACTGATGGTGCACCTATGTGGATACAACCGTGCCATTCGTCAGTAGTCAGTCATAATCAGTGTTACCATGACAGGGCTAAACAAACAAAGTAGTTTTTGGTTGTTTCATCACAATTCAGTAGCACACTTATTCGCAAGGAGTGTTGGTTGTCAGGTTTTCCGGTGATGCGACAGTCTTAAAACGGATTGTGGATTAGTAAACATCTGCTCTCAAAGGAATATAGCCACCGTATAAAGTAGGCATATAGTTGGATTCATATTTACGAAAAGCCGCTGAGGAGAACATCTACAACTATGCAACTGTCTACAAACTATCGTTTTGAATTTTACCACTGATCATATCGTTTAACGATAATGTAACTTTGCCCACTGAGTAATATTCACTCACCTGCCATCAAACCGACCATAAAAATTCCGTGGGTTCCCAACAAACGAAGTCGTCCAGTGATACATTTGAACATACAACGGAAAACAGATGAAAAACATAGGGGCGATCCACTTGTTTACTGAGGCTCTAGCCGGTTTCAGTGATAATGAAATGCTAGTTTGAGCCAACCAGCTTCAGGAAATTTGCAGTGAACGCTAGTAACTGATGTACATTCTTTTTGCAGATTTCCAGGAATTTGATTCCATGAGCCGTGAAGTGCTGTGAACGATGTTTGATAGGTTTGGATGCCCAGATAAGTTAATCAACTTATTTAAAATTTCACAAGCAGTTACGAAGGCAAATTTGTGGTCATGTGGATCCACTTCCCGGGATCTCGAAATTACCACTGGTATGTAGTAGAATTATAGTTTAGCACTATCCTTATTTATCATATATTTGTCTACAGTACTAACGGTCGTACTTCAGAATTGGGAGGACGATGTTCAAATGGAATACTGCGTCTAGGGTTGCCTGCTGTACTTGCCACTCCGTGGTGCTTTAAACGTGGTACTGGACTGTCCGGATATTCGAAGAATATGGTGCGCTATTTGCACACAGCGAAGAACTGCATCAAATAACCTTGGTTTTCACTACCGCGACAGCCAGGTTTGGTTTGCATATCAACATACTTGACACATTTTCACTCTTGTAGCCTTCTTCAGGAAAAAGTTGTGTCTACAACTAGAATCTACATCAATAGGGTCAATATGCATAGTTGCGAAGACTTCCGATGCTTAGGTTGCTACTAATTGACAGATATTTCTGTGGCTCATAAGTAGCGAGATCATGTGACGCTGCTTTCGGATTTCTTGAGAGACGTGTCTAGAAGAACCGTAGTCTGAAGGTGAAAACAAACCAACTTATTTACGACTCTACTGTTTGGCAGTTCAACCAGAACATCGTGTCAACGGAATGTGCTGTATCTGAGCCGCTTTGATCTATACTGTCTACAATGCACCTCGAGTATACGGTGGTCAGACGTAGTTCGGAACACTGAGAGAAGTTGGAAATACGGACGAGAAAGAAGCCGTGCTGATAGTGAAACGCATCTGTTGAATGACGGAGGAACGGATCCCAAAGAACCTGTCGTGCGGGAAATTGAAACTAGACAAGCGAAATTCCGGTAACCAAAAGCCACGGTACCAGGATTTCATCCAAATAAGTGTTTTGTATTGCAATAACCATCTTAGATAATGGAAAAGGGCAGCCTTGAACCAGACGGTCTGCAGGCATGCAATCCAGACTGGTATCCGAAAGATTAATGAGCGACGGTTGTACAATCGTGAATTCACGTGCACGATACGCAAAGGAACAATAAATGTCATAGGTTGTGGTGACTGGACCATACGGTGTTGCGACGGATGGGGCCACGAATACGCGGGCCCTCTAGGAGTGGCTGGTCGTAATTCTGTTCACAGTGGATCATGAACGAAGGGAAGACGGGTGCGTTAGACACCTATAGGCTGGCGTGATTATGTAGTTGCATATCCTTGTTTTCCTTTATATTAATCGTGTGGAAAATCACCCGCTCCCCTTGTCAGAATCCTGGGGCATGGTGACCTCCTACCACTTCTTGGTGCACTGTGTGTTGATAGTTTTTAGTTTCTCAGTCCACGTTCAAAAACGCTTCGTATTCCTGATCTATTCAGAGTGTACAGGTAAACGCTCTTACGCTGGGCTGCACTTTTCTTTATACGTCTAATATCCTTCTTGCTAGCTCAGTTCACACCACTGGAGTCTTTTTGTTTTTCTTTCTGAGATCGGAAGGTTTCACTCTGATGCTAGAGTATTATGTAGTCAACCAGGTTTGACTTGCTAAACTACAAAGACCTTCATTCGCTTGCCTCTCAGTCTTACTCTATCTGGATATGATTGTGACCCACGAGTCGTACGGAGCAAGCCACACATTGTGACAGTTGTACGCGGGAGTCCCTTCACCTCGGTCATTGTGACAAGCCAATCCGGAAAAGGATGAGACCAAAGGTGGAGGTTATTCAGACCACAAGTGGACATAGCCTCGAAAGGGACTACTTACAGGTGTACGATTAGGAAAGACATCCGAAAGCTCAACGGAAGCGGTTTCGCAAACACGGATTCAAGCGCGCGCTGGCCTGTCGGAATTGAGTTTCGACGAAGGCGGTCGAGTGCACACTGGCCCTACCGCACTGATAAGCCACTGACACTCGCGGTGAACCGCCAGCAGAGAGACAGTGAATGTGCCAAACTCGTTGGCTGTTTCGTAATCCATGCGCACTCGCCTCAGAGATCTGCAACAGAGTATCTCATTGTCTTCTTTTCCTCAGTCTTTTGACTGTACTGTATCGTGAAGGTTTCGGTTGATGTCTAAATCAACACTTAAAGCGGTTGGAACTTGGCATTGCACATCAAGTGTCTCAATAGATAGGCTTAAATATGAACTCCTCTTGCACTGCAACCATCATGTCTTTTTGCATTCCATCTTAAATGCTACCATCAGAAGGTCTGTCATGATTACTGATGAGTAGTATGGGATTTTGATCAGCACTACTTAAAAAATAGCGTCCACCAAGTTTAACGTTTCTCGTAACTTCAAATTGAAGAGAAGTGCTAGCAGTAGAGCTATCGATTGAAATCGACAGGAGAGTTTGTGCCTCCTCTCGAGACAATCCAAGTAGTATTCACAAGTGAAGCTGACTGAACGTTTGTGCATAATAATTCGGGGTTGCCTAATGCGAGGTCAATGGCGCAGTGGTCAACGCATGAAAGCTTGATCGGAGTTCTGCTCCCGGTCGTGACAACGATATGTGCTAATAATGATCTCCAACAAGAGAGAACCTCAAGTATTGTGTCCCCTTTTGAAAGGGGAGGGCTAAAAATTAACTGTAAGCTACGATCAATTGTGAGTGATATACAACCGATATCGACCAAATGCTTTACTATTCACCTCGGCCTGTGTGTGATCATGCATTGTTCCTTCACTAATCTTGTTTTAACTCAGCTAAATATACCAGCGTATGAAATATGCATCGTTTTGAACAACAGGATGCACGAATTTATTATCTCATGAGCCGTTTATCGAACTCAAGATTCAGAGCTCTTTGTCACGTGCAGCGAAAGGACTTTTGATTTGCCATCTCGACCAACGTGATTTTGTAGTCTACTACTCTCTACAGCTTCTTGACAAAATCCAGCAGTGCCTTGCTAAGGTTTTTAGCCGAAAATAGTGGACTTCTTTTGTGTTCAGATGCTATGATACCGTTTTTCAAATAACCAAAAGATTAATGTACAGAAAATGAAACACGACATGACTTTTGCAACTTCAGTCTGTTGTTCCTCGTAGTAGTCTTCGTGAGTAGCTGAATTCCACCCAAAGTTATCTATATACAGCCCCCATTTTCAGGAGCAGGCACATAATCGCATACCTTGCAAGCCGTTTGTTCTACGCCTCAACAATAGATTAGTGGCAAAGATGATAGGTTATCAGTTACATTGTTGAGGAGATCGAACTGTCGTGATTGACCCTGACAGGAAACACCTCATGGTGTACAAACTGCAGATTTAAATTTGACATGATTTTCTGTCTGTTTTCTACGTCTTTGAGATTTGTCGTCTGGAAAACCGTTTTGATAGCGGCCTGCCATAATTGATCAGTTTAGCCATGCGGGATATTTAGTTGTCGACCGCAACTACATTAGATAGTATCAACTGAGCTGTCCAGCTACATGGCCCAACTCACATTATGTTAGCGTTGCAGAAGCTTGTTCCCGTATCCGTGATAGAGTGAACCAGCATGGGTTCTGGGATGCGAATACTGATGTATGTGGTCCACGAGCACCAAAGTTTTCACCGTAGTTGGACTACACCCTAGGCCTGCACAAATTGGTAGCGCACGCCTTACGTATTATCCAAGATAATACGCTAGTGGTTTCCTTTCTGGAGCCCTGTCATTTGAACTGGGTGTGAGATTTATGTCCACTTGTCTACATGAATAGTTATCAGGAAATGGACTTATATCATTACATTATTTTTCTTTTATCATCGCCAAGGTTAATCTAACTTCAGATACCTAAGACTTACAATCGTTGACTCGATCGATACCTGTTCACAAAGGTCAGTACTGTTCATCATCATTATTCCAACCGTTGAATACTGCTCATGTCTCTTTCTTGCTTCATCTGCCTTGGTATCCCCCTAAAACTTGTGCAGTATTTTAATCCGGAGCAAGTAAAGAACATAGGTGAACTAATTCTGCCCTCTAAGCCTGAGCTGAACGTGTTCAGTGTCTATACAGCAATAACACATGCACTGCGTCAATCGACCATGTGGAAGTCTTGCTAATTTGCACGCGGTGAAAACTGCAGACCAAAGTTTGGCATGCGATGTGGATCGATCTATCGACCGGACGGATCGACCAGCACCGGTGCTGGTGTCCACATCCATGGGGTGCTGACCTGGCACTTGGCTAAGCTGCCCTGACACAAAGACGTAGGCGTATGGGAGGACCTGTCTACTTGGGACACTGGAATGTGTGTGTGTGTGCTTGTGCGCGTTTGCGGCCACATTAGCCCTTGGGCACGTTTGTGTGTTTACGTGTGTATGCATGCGTACATTTCTTACTGGTTCGGGATGGCGAAACCATATCCCCCTTGACAGCCTGTACATGCACCAACCGATGCGACCCACGTTCAACGAGGCTTCTGCACCCCGAATTTGACCAGATGCCCAATCCGGGCTGGTCAATGACACGAAAACATGTGTGGACTCTGACAGAACCAGTCTCCCTCAAGCCGTGTGACCAATCACTGACTTGCAATAATGTTATGCATAGGTACCGTAACTGTCCTCTTTTTGTAAAGAAATGACAATTTTAGGTGCTTATGTGTGTCCCACCCAAACTGGAACACGTCGTTGTAACTTAAATAGTAACCCCGGAAAGAATAAAACAGACCACTCAGATATTCTAACCAGGGAAGCTATCACTGTGTTAATTTGAGGTGCGTGTATTTCGTCTTGTACACACAACTCAGCAATAAACAATTTGTAACCAACGAACCTTAACCATTTCCAATTTGAAAACAGCCTGAAGTGTGAGCAAACTTTTCACCACTCAACGCATCATCATAACCCCACTTGTTCCCTGAACGCATATTGAGTGTTGAATTCGCGAATGGTTCCCATCAAACGGATCCGTTAACCGGATCCGATCATTGTGCTGTGTGACCAGAACTGAGTAGAAGCTACTTCTATTGTCCCCTCACCAAAAGTCCCTTAATCCAACCTTTCCCATTCCCTCCCGCATCCAACAATCCCAAAGTCCTATAATTTCCGACCGACCGGAGGATTTTAGAAAAACAATCGTTCAGAAGTCTTCTCAACTAGAAAATGTCCGATCCAGAGGCCTCTTCAGAATCATCGGATTTTTCCGATGGGTACCCAACCACAACTACCATCAGTACAGTGGCTGTACAAGCTGGGAATGCGAGAATCGTATTGGCAGTGTTACGAGTAAGTTTGTCACCTTATCGCCCACATGCTTAATAGCAGTTTCAATGAGTAAATCTGAATTTTAGTTAGAAAGTTGCATCAGTCCGTTATCTTATCACTCAGCTATACTGACTGATCGTCTTCTGCTATCAAAGTAAACCTAGCGGAAAACCACTTGTTTTCGTACTGAACGCATCTTTAGGGATTTTCTGTACTCGGAACAACTTGTGAGCAGTCGGCAATTTGGTTCATTGTTTCATACCTAACACAGAAGTTTCTCCAAATCAGACGAACTAGCCTTGCTTCGTAAGACAGTGTAGCAAATAAAGTAGAAGTATCCTATTATTGGAACCGACCTTGACATGTGTTTACTTTCGGTGTGTGACTGTGTACCAGATAATAGTGAAAACCCACTAGGACTTCATTTTAGAATCAATTTTACTCGCTAAATCCTGTTGTGGTAGACTCTCCTTTGAAATGATGGGTAAATTCCACAAGACTGTGTGAAAAGAGTAGATAACTGGATACGGGTGTGAGAGTTCCGAACTCCTTGAGCGGTGTTTTAGTTCAACTGGCAGTGTATGCGACTTCAAGACAAGTTACGAGGCGTAGAGCGAAGCCCACAATTTTCGTAATACAGTCGAAAACTGGTCATGGCGCTACAACTCCACTATGATCAGATGGTCTGTTGCGTAAACTGGTGCCATTAGACGGGCAGGTTGGTGTCTGGTAAGTCGTTGTCTCATACGATACAGTTAGCAAAAAAGTATACTAGACTGCAAAGTGTGATATACTGGGTACTTATTCGTACAGAAGGCGGGTACTACAGAAAATTATATGCAAATCAGATGAAAAATGTGTATACCTTGCTGTTTGCCTGTATGTAATAGTCATCACCATGTGCATTTTGATTGCATTTCTGAAAAGCCACCCACCTCATACGTTAAGATAATAGAGTCTCTGAGTGGCCCACTCAATCCGGTAAGTTGCCGTATTGGTGAAGTTAGCTTGCAGTTGTTTTACTGAGTTGTGTGCCGTACTAATAGCCCTTATAATGAGGTAACCTTAGTACAGAGGTCTGACTAATTACTTCAATCTGAGCACTACATTTTTCAGTCGAAAAGTGGAGTCAATGCCGGTATGCAACTCAGAGCATGGCACAATTACAGAAGTTTGACAATATTATCTTTTAACCCCGTATGATCAAGCTACTCAGCCGAATGACCTACACTCCGAAAACCGGATGGTGATAAGCAAAATCTTGATCAGTTAGTATGTAACTGTGTGCATTCGGGTACCACAACTTCGTCGAACAGTTGGAACGAGCACATGGCTACGCAATTGAGGGCATTTCGAAAGCTTGAGTTGTGTGTGAACATGAACCAGCTATGATATGGTTCAAGAATATCCGGAAATAATCAGGCTATGCAGCTGAGTGATGTGATCCGAACTCTATAACCGTTTCCGCGTTTAAGACAAAAATAAGCTTGTATAGAACAAAATAATGTTAACTGGCTTCTAACACGAATGCAACAGGTTAATTTTGTCAATACTCGCTTGTATGTGTTCAGAAACTATGCGGTTATTTTGAGTCCCAACTATAACGTTTCGTTTCATTGGCCTCACGTGGCTGCGTAATCTTTGGACACACTGTACCTTTGGTTAATCATTTTGCTGAATGTCTCTTGATTACTGGTTCAGATGGGCAGGTCAGCTTGAAACACGCGTTTCAATCTAATGTAAGAATATTGTTCAAATTACCATCGATGTAATAAAAATTAGCTTGGAGGATTTGCTTACCATGGAGACAGCTGAGAGTGGAATATCCGGACACCTTTGAGTTCCAACCAACCACGTGAACTACATGTCCTAAGACAGTATGCGCCTAATAGCTAAACTAGCCAGTCACGCAGGAGTTTAGAAATTTCACACTGGGATTCCATTTACCCGACCACCCATTAGAGTGTTTGGTATGTACAACAAAGTGTTCTGACTGCATTTCACAAACACTGACTAGACTTGTTAACTTACCTCATAAATATGGACTGCTCCAGATAAAACTAGAGGGAGTTTGAAGTGGTTACTCACAATAGTAGAATCTCAACAAATCTTTGGTTACGTAAATGTACAATGGATTTTGAATCTGTGTAGTTAGGACACTTCATTGATGTCTTTTTACAAACTTGTGGCAAGCTCTACTTGGCAGACTGAATAAGCTTGAAATTTTAACGATGGAAACAATTAATCTGTGCAGCTTTTAGGCCTCCTATTTCCAATCTCGGCTGATTCCAATTTGTCGGAAAATTCCCATAATATCAAAACTAACGATGTGACGAACAATTGTTTCCGATAATTCTTTCTCAAGTCGATATAATCACATAGGTTTCATCAATACGTCAAGGCTACAAGGCGCAAAAAAACAAGTCAATTTTCACGAGTGACAATAAAGGCTAATACTAGACTACGCACACACTAATTGGTTAGGCTCAGGCCGGACGTTAACTGGATGTTACGTCACACGGTTACGGTTGATTGTTTGTGTGGTTAGATTGGATGTGCTTGATCTGTGCCTACGGAGGTTGCAAGGACTGAACAAACTACTTTTGAGAGCACAGGTTAGGGTTGCGTAATCTAATGGCAATCGATTCGGCAGTCGCAAGATTGCGATGACGGGCTGTTTTTGGTCGTGTTGGCAACTCTGTAAACAACCTGGAATGCTTTGCTGATGTCCATACGATGGTTGGTGTCAGCTAGATGTGCAACAATGGCGCTGGTAATTGATTTACGATAGTATTAGCCTTTACTGTCACTCGTGAACAGTGACTTCTTGTTTTTTGCGCCTTGTCGCCTTGAAGTCTTGATGAAACCTGTGTGACTGTATTGACTTGAGAAAGAATTATCGAAAACAGTTGTTCGTCATATGGTTACTTTTGATTCCAATTTAATGACTAAAAATGCATACTTTTCGGAAGACGCGTTTTTCTGAGAACATTTCAGTGATCGGTTTCATGCATTCACTGAATCTTGAAAGTGGGAACCGCTCAAAGTAGTAGTCGGTTACGCATGATCAACCATAAAGGTGACAGTCGGTGAAGGTTAGATGAGTGAGTCAGTTAGAAGTAAGAGTAACGATTTGCGGAATATCATCAGACCAAACTCAGGGCAGACTGACTAACACAGTTATGGCAAAACCAAGGTGAATGATTCATTGTAGTATATCTGGTTAAGCGTGTCGTCCATATGCTGGGGCGCATAGATTGGCGGGACCGACCAGAACCTATCGTTCAAGAAAATGGTCAAATCACGTGATCTGTTAAGTGTTTGCGTTGTGAAAATTTGGCGAAGCAGTCACAACTTTTAGATACCAAACGTCAGATAAGGTATACAGAAGTTTACAAAAATTAGTGGCCATATGCTAGCACCATGTGGCGTGATTTATTTACAAGATCGGGGGCAGTGCGTATGAAAGAGAGTATACCTAGCTGACTGAATCAAACGCAAACTTGCGATATTTTTGAACCGTTCGAGACGATGTAGTTATATCTATTTAGAGTTTTATTACACGGATTATGAGCGTAGCCTTAGGCCCGTCACTCAAAAATTTCGCAACTAATTCAGGTGAGATTTCTCACTGAAGAAACTTGAATATACAGTTGAGGCATCCATCTGGACTTCAATGTGAGCTTAGAAAAGCGTAGTTAGGACGTAGGAACATGCTTCGGATTCGTTAAGTATTAATACCGATTTCAGGTTCATGACAAACCTCTTTTAAATCGTCTGATATACACTTATGATCCCAGTTGAAATTGAACCCTAAAAAATAGCAACTTGCACTAGCCGAGAAAAGTTTACACGATATATCCAGTTACGCTTTTTTAGATTATTAAAGGTAACGGTATGTTGATAGCAAAATCAAACTGGGTTAAACAATGAATAGAACGTCACATGCGATGATCGTTAAAGTGGGCTCATCTTCTATTGACGTATAACAAGAAGTCAACAGCTAGGTTACTCACTTGACCATCATTGTGTTCCATTTACTCAATTTCTTTTGAGTCTGAACGCAGCAATTGAATCTGACTAACAATTCTTCAACTGAAACATAGTTGGTTTCTCAACAGATATCAAGTAAATGAAGAACTAGAGTGGGATGACTTAGTTGTGACTCCCGTGCATTCACGCGCTATGGACACTTATTAGTCCCAATCAAACACTGGAGTGACAAAATGTCATCAGGTTTGGTGTGCATGAATTAAAGTCTTGAATTGCCGAACTACAGTGAGAAGCCACGTATCATGATATGTTGATGCGAATGATTTAGATAATAAGCTGAAGCGGAAGAATATGAAAGAAAGAAACAACTGATACTGATGCTATAAACCATCTTTTTAGGCCACAGTTTTGTAACTGAAATAGTTCTTACCTCTGTTCAGATACAAGGTGCCGCTAATTATGCCGAACATCTAACAGAGGCTTGTTTACTCTGTTGACACATTTTGGCAGTTGTCAAAATCACTCCATTGTGATTAATATCACCAATATCACCCAAATTGCTATATTAAGATTAACGTCACTAATATCGGAACATGTGGATACTTTTCTTTTGCTGTGTAACAAAAATACTTCCACTTTCAACGATTCAGTATTTCAAGATAACTTTCCACGTACTCTTTTCAATCGAACCAGGTATTACTGTAACCACTCAAGCTGATGAACGAAATGCCATAGATTAACGCGACAATAAGATGGGACTGAAAACCATGGTGACCCCCTAGACTATCGTCAATAACTTCTGATTAATAAAGCTACCATACGATCACCCAGGACAAGTACTTCAAAGGCCGGACCGAAATCGAGCAGACAATAGATGATTTCCGATCAGTTCGTTAGGCTCACACGTTTGTTCATGGGTTCACGACGTTGTATGTTTGTGTAGTGAACGAAGCATGTCATGTGATCCACTGCCCAGGTTCCCAAAGTCCTATTAACTCTGTTTGTAATGCTGCTTGATGACTCTCTCAATCCGACACTCCACGACCGGTTTTGTCCATGTTTGGACTCTACCTATGTAGTAATCACCGCAGTCATGAATGAATTAGCGAGCACAATGATAGGAAGACGCGATAGAAAATACTGGTTTGACCGAGGCAAAGAAATCCCAGTTGTTCCCTTAGTGACCAATGAAGCTGGGGTAAAGTAGAGTCGTTCAGTGAATTTCCTGAGCGCCCGGATCATTGTTCTTCTAGATTTATTTGATCAATCATTCGCAGAGAGTCTCGATTGTTGCCTCCGTTTCCCAAAACCGTGCTCAATCATAACCCTGGTATCCGACACATTCGAACGACTGTTTCTTGTGCTAGAAAGCGCCAGTCGAGCCCCCCTTCTCGAAACCAAGTAAACGCATTACTGTCACACATGTTTTGGATAACTTAAGGGCCTGGCGAAACCCATAGTATGCATACGGGCATCACAACGAACGAGCCCGTCCTTCACCGACAGTTCACCCAAGTACATGCCGATCACAATCGTGCCACTTCAGTAATTTCAAAGTGGAATCAACTGCTCCGTCACCTCGGCGTTTAATGAGACTTCGCTAATCGTTCACGCGGTTGCATATCGGCATTTGTGTGCCCCTTGTTTTGTGCTGCAGACTCATCTACGTCAAGCCTGTATTCCGGGTCTTCAGTTTGCACAATGCCAACGGAACTCGCGTGTGCTCAAGCCCCGTAGTCGCGCGACGCGTCCTTTCAAGATCGCACGTTAGGTATGGGTCAGTTCGACCTCAGACATGTCAGCCCCAGACCCGTAAAATTTGCGCGTCGGACTGTAATGGAAGGGGCACAATAGAACTAGACTTTCTTGCTACATTTAAGTGTAATCAACCTGTAAATCTGTTACAGTAAAATAATGTTTGATTCAAAAGTCGACCTTAGACTTTCCAGCTCTGTTCCTATAAATTTAAGTAGTAAATACATGATGAAACTTAGCCCTTAAGAATAACATGATAAAATACAAACTACCGAATTTATTGATCGTGATCGACAGGGATCGCATAGCGAGCTAGAAAAACGAGGCAGACATGAACCCGGCGGCATAATCACAGCGTAAGCATATCAGTTTCACGTAGAACACGAATAACTAATCTACTAAAATGGTTCATAATAAACCGCTATGTTGCTCAAGCAAACATGCGGACTGCAGGAAGATTGTTTTTAATTGTATACATCAGCAATTTGTCGATCTGAACCATAAAAGCAAAAAATTACCATCTAACTTTGTAATCCCTTGTTGATTTGCTGTGAAGGCAGCAACTCAGATGTAAAATTTCAGGAATGGAAATCTTCTATTTTCGTTATTCACAATGTTGGATTTGGAAGGCCTTTCAACAACTGTGAAAATTGTTCAAGTGAACTGTCTAACTTGTATCTGAACAGTGATCGGAAGAAATAAAAAGCTTCAGGGACAGCAAAGTCAGAACCGGAAGTGTTCGATTCTATGATGAATATAAAATATTTTGTAGGTTTAGAAACTGTGTAGTAAGTAAGCAACTATATTTTGTCAACACATTTATTGCATTCACTTATCGGATAGGTGGATGTAATCCCTGTATAAAACAACCTTGTTTTACTAGTTTGATAGAGTATCGAGGAAATTATCACCCTCTGTGTGCTGTCTTGAGTGATCAACAATAACGATCAGTTTTCGAATGACTATTTGAAATAAGAATTACCTCAAGGGTTTCGTGGCAGGTACAACTATTTCTAATCAACCGGAGTTTGGATAACAGGTCAACAAGACAGGGAATTGATTAGGAGGAATTTTGCCTTCGTCTAAAGAAGTCCGTACACAATAGTTTAATTACACTGTTGTTTGATCACTCAAAGAGTGATTGGGTGGGTAATCAGAACACTGAAAAAGTTACTCATATCGTCTGCAGATAACTAAAGTATCGACTGAATGAATTCACAAATGTGATGCTTACATAACTGTCTAGTTAGCTCAAGCCAAATTTCGATTTAATTGTAGAGGTAATGGTAGTTAATGCAAAAAGTTGGAACCAGGTTTATTCAGAATAAACAGATTATTAAAATAAAGACAATGTCTATAGTAAGTGTTTACCATTAAAAAGTTGCGCCGCAGTATGAATAGAGTAATGCTTTTTCCTTCCAGCTTGATGCAACATGGATTTGGGCATCTGTGCAAACAATAATCATTTCCTGAGGGTGTAGGCTATTTAGAATTTCAGAATAATAGTCACGTTTTTTCTTCACTTTCTCCAAACAGTGTGGTAATTGGATTCGAGTTCGAATACAACGAATGGAGCCAGACCTATATGATATCGGGATGAATGCCGAGGAAGCTCGTGCATTACTCGAAGTTCACAACCATCTTGGTGAAAAATTATCTGTAAGTCACGTAGCGAGATAACCAAATTGTCTGGATGACGTTGTTTCTCACTGTATTCTAATAATCAATAAATTTCGTTCCGAATCATGGAGGTATGGATATTTTCCATAATAGTTTCAAATTTTAGCATTTTTCAAGCTGGGATAAATGCATTAAGCACTGTGTTTTGCCAGGATTCGTAAAACTGCCATTAAGGATCTAGGAGCTTTAAGTTGGATGACATTATTAATATCGGTAGGTGACTTCAAGGAAATTGCTGATATTAACCAACATAGTGATGATGCCTATTCGACCATGTCTTCAGGTTACTGCAATTATCAGGAATCGTGCTCTCCACTATTCGTGAATGAACGTGATTTGGTAGAATATCTATTCAGTTACCATAAAATAATTTCCGAATTTAGATAGCACGGAAAAATAGCGCAAGTAGATACCGTCTTCAGTTTGCTGTTGATGAGCTGTAGAGGTTTATGAACCGGATGTGAGACCATTAAACTAGCGGCCTGAATACAGACAGTAGAATGTGTTTAGCTGAACACATGGACATTCAAGTACGCTTGGGTGAGCGGGACTTAAGTTAATCATTCTGGATAAAGTGCAGATGGATTGTATTTAATGTATGTCGGTGATACTGAAACCTACAGCTATCGGATTCTTTCGTTTCTAACAGGGCGTTGAACCGTAAACGCGATAAACACGGAAAACATTGCAAACTATCAATTAGATTTTGAGAGTTCATCGTTAGTTTGAATGCTTTTTAAACCCTGTTTGGATCCCACACCTCAAAATGGCTTAATAGTGATCTGGTAGGAGACAGAACCAAAAACCTACATAACCAAGGGTTACTGGGTTTATCAATTGCGACGAGTTGATTTTGAAGACTGACGTAGATTGTAAATATATCGGTTGACTGAATGAACGCAATCCAGCTTGGTATACCAGTATGCATTAGCCATACGCAAATCAAACGCCAAGTCATCTAGTAGTTTTATCACATGTTTTGCTCCTAATTCTAGGATTCCAGGGAATAGAACTTGCGGCTAATAATGCACATTACATGTTGACGCCTGACACAGAATCAGAGACTGGTTCGCTTTTAAAAATTGTTGTACCCTGTGTTGCCGTGTCATCGAGCTCATCACACACCGTTAAACGCTTGCCCTCATCCCAGATATACCACATCTAAAATATCGGTCACAATAACCTGTGAGCAATGTCCAAGTAGTTAAAACAGCTTCGGACGCTAAATAGAAAAGAATGCTAGAAGTGCATGTGGTATTCAACTGTTAACAAGCAATATCCTGGCTACACATGAGTAGTCAAAAGTCTTACTTAATGAACAAGAGATTAACAGCTCACGTCATTGGATAGTTCTCGCGGATCACAATTAACGGCATGGTTCTTTTCTTTCCTCATAACAACCATGCTATTTGAATACCTCTCACGAGTGGTTGTGAGTTGAAGTACAGGTGTAATGATTCGATTCCGCCTTATTTTAGAATCCATTAATCAACACAAGCCTCGCAAGCAAAACAGAACGAAGTCGATTGGAATTCCGACGGAGCACGTGCACCATTGATAAGCTCCAGGTAGAACAAAACCGGAGTCCGATGGAAAATCGGGGAATTTTGTTCAAATGTGGAAGCGACTGCCAACCACGACTGATGTTCACAAAATAGCCACATGGGCATGAGTAATACGAAAGTTGTTAGCTCGAACCTCTGACTAACTAACTCTACTCAGTAAGATCAAATAAAAACTAACCAAAACGCCTTGTATGGATTTTGATGTGATCATCCGGAGAGCTGTAACCTTAGTTCTAAATTTAACCCTCGCGGTCTTAACCAATATATCTGATCATACAGTTGTTCCCGATCACCCAAGCAGTCAGTTATTGGAAACCAATGAGATAGAAGGGCTTTTCACTTGTGGTTTCAGAATTTAATTACTGTTTCCTCTGTGGTGGACAAGTTTCGAATTGATCTACCACTAATGAAGTCATAATGGACGATCTATAGACAGCATGGTTCTACTTGGTTGAATTAGAACTCATTACAACTGGATAGATTAGAGCTGATAGGCAATTGGACAGCTGTACCTTTTCAGGTATGAGTATGCAACCTGTGTTAAATAAGACGGTGGCCGTGGTCACACCACCACTGCAGCAGCACACGCGTACGCCTTGATGGTATGAAATGGTCGCAGACAGTCCTGAAAACTGGCCGTCGCACGGTTGCACTATTCCCGGTCCATACCCACCCCCATGTGCAATTGAGGTGTTCGGTCGATGGGGCTAGCTGCACTGCCTGTAGCGTGAGCGGACGTTATGACGACGATTGCGGTTGTGCGCTGGATGTAACGAGGCTGACTAATCGAAGGTGCCACTGGTTCAGAATGCACATCATCGTGTTTTATTTGCTAATTCTTGTCAATCGCTACAAATTAAGACACTCCAAATTAACAACGGTAGACCCTCATGAGTAGGGTTGAACAAAGTCTATTTCGGATTGCCAATTCGTACAGGCTACGGCCACAAGGGTTCGAAATGGTGTTTGTAATGCTTCATGATGCTCGTTCTCTATCCGACAGTCCACAACCGGTTTCATTTTTGTTTGGACTCATCAGACAGAAATGGTCTGAATGGGGGATCGAACAAGGTGAAAACAAGCTATAATTCGACTACATACAAACTCCCTTATACAAGCGATGCTCATAGAACTGGTGGCCGAGCAGATAAGAACATTGTTCCGCAACACGAAAGGTAGCCTGTTTGATTCCCCATTCAGACTGTATCTGACTGATGAATCCAAATAGGAACGAAAGTGGTCGTGGACTGTCGGGTAGAGGGTGAGCATCGAGAAGCATTAAAAAAAATATATGAACGAACCACTTATGAAAAGTAGTCGCGATGAGAAGGATTCCGGTGTCCGCGAGTGCTGATACGATATAGACAGGGGAGGTTATCCAATTGGATGGGTAAATCAGGCAGTGAAAACCTTGGGGGAGATGTCAGTTCTGTTGTTAATCGAGTAAATATCATAGCGGTTTCGTGTTCCGCTATCAATTCAAATGATGTTCTCGATAACAAAGAAACTAATAAATAAACGGATCGATGGAAGTATGATCGATCTGGAGCATGACCATAATGGAAGAGGGAAGATTCGTGTCTGGTAATTTATTGTTTCACAAGGTGTGTAATTGTTTGCACTCGTACTTTGGGCTTAAAATATCGCATTATGACCACCATAACACCCATTCACCTTTCAGAGTCGACATCAAGTTCATGTGATATACAGTCTGGTACAGTGTTTAAGTCAAGATGGTAAATCGTTTGCGCTATTTCATTAAGATATCACGAATAATACTCCCAACTACGTTCTGTTTCACAGGACAAACAAGAACAAATCTCTCAACTGTTATCTCGCGCTGATGACCTCGTGACACAGCAAACTTCAGAGAGCCAGACTCAGGTGTACGCTGCCATGGCCGAATCGTTGAATCGTGCATGGCGCGATCTACTTGGCGTGTTGAAACAACGTGGGCATCTGCTCGAATTGGCTGTCGAATGCTTTGCTGCGGCTGAAGATGTTGTCAATCAGGCTGAAAAGGTAGAACACCTGTGCCAGAAGGGTGGCTGGGGTCACGATGTGGAGTCAGTCAAACGGCTGATCGAGGTGAGGTCACTGTGTACGGTAAAATTATGGTTAGTTGAAGCTCTAGCACCCATTTGACTCTCCAGAATCTTGGTCGGTGTTCTTTTCTGGTTTTTCATCTCAACTTTGTGTCTGTAAGAAAAGGTAGATTTTCCACGCGATATCACAATTATTCTAACTATCAAAATGGTATCAAACTTAAACACTAACACACAGCGGTTTTATTTTGGTTTAATCGAATAGGAACATGAAACTCTAAGACGGACAGCCCTTTTAGAACCCACGCATCGAATGCTGAATGCAGCGAACAGTCTGTTAGACTTGCTTGGCAATTTGTCAAATCAAACCGGACCGTCAGCGTCTTATTCTGCCAGTTCCGGAGCAAATCAAGCGAGCGTCGAAGCCCGTGAACGTGTTGCTGCGATGACGGCCAAGGGTGGAGCTGCCCGCCGCCACGCAGAAGTTGCTTGGAATCGAAGAGACCGACTGCTTCAACTCCGCTTGGCGATTGTATCTATGGAGACGGAACTGGAGCGTATCGTTGATTGGTTCTTGAAGGTTAGTAGCGATGTAAAATTACACGACCTTAACTACGGTTGGGAAATCACAGCATGAAAATGGCGTAGTGAAACCTTCATACTAATGGTGCAGCGTCTAGAATAGATTTCACATGTCTATTCCGGAATCAAGGATCATTTGCCAAAAATCAATCATTATAGACTACCCATAGAGACAGAACAACTGAACTTAAACTAATACAAACCCCAAATCACTGAGTCCGTCCCAGCCATCTGAACGAAATAGTCATAACACACAACTCATGACATCAATTCATTTTGCACAGCCTCTTCAATCGTTAACAGGTGGGTAACTGGAAACCAAAAACATCCGTTCTTAAATTAAACGATAAACATACAAATCGACCCTGATAGCGCGCGGTACATCTTAGGCCAGGGAAACAAAGGTTGTCGGGTAATTGTCTCTGAGCCCATCAATCAGGTTGTCGACGCCTAATCAATAAAAGAGTATAGTGCTTTGAAATTTGTCACTTGTGAGCATTCATTAGGACAACAGGCGACTATACAGTACTGACTGTGTGACCTACATCTGACAACCGTCTTGTGATGGAAGATACTGTTGCTGACTGTTGCTCACTGGCTGTTGCACTAATGCATCGCTCGGTCATTTTAGTGGCTACTCTTTGGCCCTGGCTGAAAGCATTCGTTATATTTGACCGATGTATATGTTCCTCCAAATGCGAGGAAACTGGCGGATGCTATGACTGACAGAAAACGTAAGAGTTCGTTTTTTATCGAGGGTACAAACATCCGAGTGGTTGGTTTGGCTACAGTACGCGCGCGGCTGCGACTAGCGATTACGACATTGTCAAACGTGTTAATCACATTTGTTCTTTTGGACACACTTATAATTGACGTATTCGCAGGCGTCAATTTGTCTTCATTTTTTACTAAGGGTGCAGGACAGTTGCTACCATAAACAGCTTCGTGTAAACATGTCTGCATAACTAGTCAGTGGAACGTCAACTGTATGCAGCTCTTTGTTCTGACATTCAACTTGGTTAGACGTTCTCACGTGATGAAACTACGCGGCAGGATGCTTTGAAAGTCACCAAACGATTTAAATTAACTCGGTATCCTGTTCAGTTTGGTCGAATTCACAGGCCCATTGTAACTATAGATCCAATTATACACAGCTTCCTCTACTAGAGTTTCGACAAGTTCTGGATGTTAAGAAAACCCGTACAATATATATATATATATATATATATATATATTCGACTTTTAGAAGCGGTTGTTCTCAGGAGGTCACTAACGAAATGGTAGACGGATGTTTTGACTGTGTTGGGTCCTATTAACACTATACATGCCGGGAACTCGATCTCATGGCTCATGATTATGTCAAAACAATGGTCACGACCAATGGATTTTCTGGAGGATGTATGAGTTAGCTCCGTAAAGTTTTTGCCAGAGTTACTAACACTCATGCAACACTAGTGATCGTAACTTCGAGGTCAAATGAAACGGGAGGTGGACTTATGTCCCAAGCCTGGCTAATGTTGGTGCAACCCAACAGAGTAAGAAGGACTGTCCACCATTTCACTGACGATCATAGGGATAAACGGCTTGCAAATTCTCATAGCTCAGCATGGGCCGTGGGGATGTTTAGTTTTAGTTCATGTAATAAAGAGGAGTAGCGGCTAAAGAAGGTAGCACATGGTTTTACACTAACAAACTGACTTCTTCACTCTTAGGGCATTTGTTATTTCTATTGTTTGAGCCTATTCATCTTAAGTAAGCGAAATGTTGGTAGTCAAACCAGGGAGACAGTAAGAGAGAAGACACAGAATTAGACGCACTGAAACATCGATCAGTCCCAAGGGGACCAGAGTCACGAACACAGTACAGGGGCAGTCAGACCGATAGAAATTAAAAGAAAACTGTAGCTGAATCTTTGGTTAACCGTGTTATTTTGATCTAAAGGATCGCTGCACGTAAATGTACTGTGTGTTTCAATCGAAAATGGTCGTTGACACCTTCTGTTACATGTTTTTATCTCACCCAAACTCAGGTTGGTGAACCACGTCTATTCGACGCACAAATTGGCACCAGTTTGTCCGAGTGTCAATCTCAGCTTGATCGTCTGATGGCATTAGGCGATGAGGTACGAGAAATTCAAAGTCAACACACTCGACTGATGCGACATCTGCAACAGGCATCGAGTTCTGAGAAGTGGAGAGGCAGTCAATCACGTACCGTTTTCGAAACGCTAGAAACTAGTCAGCAAGAACTGGAGCGCGAGTTGCAACGCAGTTTCGGTCAATACGGACCGATGGAACTGGACACAGGAGAGGAAGATATGCGTACCAGCAGCGAAGAGACGTGGCGGGAAACTCACGGAGCTTATTCCCAACTGGCTGATCGAATGCGAACCACAGAAGCATATATTTGGGAGTTTTTGGATCGACTGGAAAACAAACGACGCCAGTTGCATACTGGTGTGGTCTACTATAGCGAATGTAATGTGGTAGGTGATCGCATTCCGTGTTTACTTCTGTGTCATCATGACAGTTCCTTTGTGCCTCACTGTATTGAGATGCATCTTCACACTTCCAATAAATATTTTCTATTTGAAGCATACTATGTTCAGTCCAACAGATGTACGGTCATAAATGTGTAGATGAGAGAGTTGGGCCGTATAGTTGCTGAAAATTACTCATAGGTTTTAGACCATAAGGGTAGTTACCAAAAAGGAGAGCCCATTTTGAGTTTAACCTGAGTCAACACAGGTCATCGGTATGTATTTTGTTGTGTGCCTGAGTACTGATTTCATAATTGTACTGTGTTCCCTGGTCTTTCCCAGGTCGTTATTTTAATGGGACATGTCGATCAAGAGCGAAAGCTGACATATACAGTAAGGATGTATGACGATTCAAGTTTACTCAGCTTCATACTTTAAAACCTTGCATCTCCGCCCAGTTCCAAACCAACTATGATTTCTCAGGGCTATATAACTGGTATTTCAATTTCATTGTCGAATGAGATAAAACATTCAACTACTCAGATGTATCCCTACGTTTCCCAGAATCGAGAAGTTAATGACCTGACATCATTCACTTCCGTTTCAGTTGTTAACACAGATTTATCAGTTAGAGGCCGATATGAAACAGAGATATGAACATCCAGCCGAAGGTCTGGAGGACTCCTTCTTTGAACGGCTGAACAATCTGGAACTGCGCTTA
The DNA here is from genome assembly GCA_013368495.1 of Paragonimus heterotremus. NCBI lineage: Eukaryota > Metazoa > Platyhelminthes > Trematoda > Plagiorchiida > Troglotrematidae > Paragonimus > Paragonimus heterotremus. The sequence continues at coordinate 44,897 of LUCH01017223.1, forward strand.
CCAGGTCTTCGACAGACGTTGAGTGATTTACGCTCGAGCCAGGAGGATATTGTTGTCCAGTCTACACTGCGTAGTCAGTTAGGGTTGGTAACGCCGATCCCACGACCGGATTTCACTCAATCTTCGATTTCTATAAACGTTGCTGTTGCAAAGAGAAAGGAAATCGAAGACGGAATCGCACGATGTCGTTCGCTATTCTCTACCTATCAGGAACGTAGTATCAAGGCACAGAAACGTCAGCAGGTGCAAACCCGAATTGAAATGGTAAGCATATCAGATTAACCTTGATTTAACGGGGACTAACAAATGTAGAATGGCCACTCTTCTTTGGGGTAGGGTCTTCTCCGACTGTTTAAGCACAATGACGCACTCGCAGTCGAGACTGAAACTCACCTAAAGTACGGAAGTTTGTCCACCCGTCAGACCAAATTCATGCGCGACCTCATCAAGAAGCTTTTGTTTCATAAGCAATTTGTTACCGCACCGCCAGCCTATCGTAGTTAACATTAATCACAAGCAAGACCATTTATAGAAGTTCCCTCGGCACATGTTTGTCAATAACGTACAACTGTAAACGCCCAGACTTCATCATTGCATAGTTTGAAAGGACGTGTGTATCAGGCTCTGTAACCAACAAACATGACAACCTTTCTGTCGATAATTGTTTGACTCAAAAATCAAAAGTCAATATCAAACTCCACACTGGCTATCTGGAATAGTTGATGTAGTTATCTGTTCTCAAAACAACACCTGTTTCAGTCCCAAGCAAATATCAACTGTTGAAACTCGAACCAGCATCTTTAAGGAGGGCCCTGAAAATTTTCAAACACAAATCGTTTAATATCGATAAACGAAAACGTCAAGTTGAACCTAAGAAAAAACTTGTTTATATAAGGAAGCCGAAGTAAAAAAAAAAGCATCTGCCATTGACTTCACTGAATAGTGATTGCTTATCGGTCGCAGTGGCATGGATTATTGACTGCTAATCATCACTGCCTATGGTGTCATCATTGAACAGTGTTGACATAAGCCCGGTGTTCTCATGTTTTTCCATATGTTAACTTCACAACTATAGTTATTATTTCCTAGGAAAAAAACAATGTTATCGATTGGAGTTAACAGACAGTAACTGTGTCTCCATTTCGAGACGATCGAGCAACCAGATCATTACTCACAAGCGAAAGTGGTTGAGCGTTCATATATGATAATTCGGTCGTGCCTAATGTGAGGTCAATGGCACAGTGGTAAACACGGTTGCCTCATGAACAGCGTGTCCGTGGTTCAAGTCCCGGCAGTGGCGATGATATGCACTACTGACGAGCTTTAATGAGAGTGAAACTCGATTCTAGTGCTTCTGCTGTTCGAAAGGAGCGGACTGGAAAGTCTGTGGGAATGACACAGCTGCGATCAATTGTGGGTGATGTTCTATCCATATGGAAATCAAAACTCCCTACTACTCATCAATAAATATCACATGTTAGGCCTAGTTTTTTGATTTAAACTACAAAACCCAGTAAATATCAGTTTGTGGCCAGCTGTGCTAAGTAAAAAGATTGTTCGTCATAGACAACAACAATTGAACCATGTTGCTCCAAATTTTATGATCTGCCGTAAATTATATACAACCTACTTACAGAATGTCAGCCTACCTAATCAAAGTCTAGATCTTGTGGAATTTTCCGGTGATAGCATTGTCCGGGCTATTGAATAAAAAATATATACTTTCTATCTGTTGGTTTCCAGCTATTCGAATGGCTACATGAGCGCATCGAACGTGCTTTGGTTGAACATGCAAGTATGGGAACAACCGCTGAACAGGTGGCCGATTTTGAGGACTTCCATCGACGTTTAGAACACGAGCTAGGGTCTCGTGAGTCGGAGTTAGATGACATCAGAGCTGGAATCGGTCGCATGTCGCCTTCAGCTGAGAAGGCTTCTCTAGAGGTAAGTCCGGTATAACCTTGCAACCTAACCGACTTTCAGAGACAATAAGTCAATAATCATGTAATTGAAGTCCAGTGAATAAATACTTTCTTTCAAGCAAACCGTCCTAAAATTATGAAAATGCTTGTTAACGCTCATTGTTTTGAATATTTCCTCAGTCTTTAATTATTTCTGGTTAACAGCTGTTAGTCAGCGACTTGATCTCCCAGTGGAATCAGTGTCATCAGACAATTCGACAGCGCCTTGGTCTGTCCGACAAATTCCTCAGTCTTCTTCGTCGCGTAAGGGAGGACGAATACCAGCAAAACTTGATTTCCGAGAGGATGCATCAACTTGATGGTCTTGAATCGTCCTTAGCAAATGGCGACCTGTTTGCTGGCTCGGTCGGATTTGAAGGACCCGAGAGATTGCGTTCCGAAGTAACTATGCTCATCTCAAGGTTGGAAGATCAACAAACGCTTTTGCGTGACTATGTGGATCAGGTAGGTTACCCGGTACAAATGAGATGTCTAATGTACGACTACTTTAAGCTTTTCGTTTGTTAGATTAGAATGATATGAATCCCATAATTTTTTAAATGTTTTTACGTAATCAGGTCACCAGAAGAGCCGATCGTGATTTGAATACAGCCGAACCGGTGCGCTACTGTCAATTACAAATCCAACTAAACAGCAGACGTCTGGAACAGTTGCGTGAAAGTTGGATTGGATGTGAACGATTTTGGGAACAATGGAAAATGGCTCGTGAGTACTGGATCACGTTCACCAACGGAGCCAATCAGGTCAGTCAAGAGTTTAAACTGCAACAAACAAAGATCAGATAGGCCAGATTTTGCCTGTGTTATGTACTGAACACTGTTCAAATGTGACAGATCTTTTGTTTCGAAATTACCTCATGTAAACCCCTGGGTTACTGACCACAAATTCGACCCTATTGGATGATCGGATCTGAAAGTTTACTAATAATTTTGTGTGACGCTGTTAGATTGTTCGGTTACCTCTGAAAGATGTCCATCATCAATCAGGTTAAACTTTAATCGGTAAACACATAGATCTGGACCTCTTCATGAAGCCAGCTTTCTGGATGGCGGCTAGCTTGCCGGCTAAATCTCCGTTCATTTACGCCACATAAACTCACTTAGGTCCGTTGGTCGATAGTGAATATTGAAAAAAGACTAGGCAGAGATAATTGACGTCGGCTCCATTTGGCAACTCACCGCATTCCCATGCTTGCGGTAGACAAAATCCACTTGCACAGAGTGTAAGGGGTTACAGATCAACTACGTGATCTTTGCTCAGCACTACTCATTGATCCACTTACGGTTTCACTTGACTCAAAGCAAGTACATCGAGCTCAGTAAGGTCACCGTCAAAGTCCAAGAGTTGGTAATCGAGCAGAATACGGAAAGCATACTGATTAGTTGCGACGTTGCCAAGGGAGGTTAGATGGTGGAACACACGTAGGGATACTCAAGGGTGATCAATCCATTGATGGTACAATCCTTCCTGCAATACAAGATAAGACTTCTCACTACTTTCTGGTCCATTGGACGGAGGGATTTGGCCTTCCTGGATCACAGTGCTAACATATTTGGTTGCAGGGATTCAGCGGCCAAGTGCCGTAAGGTGCGAGGTGGACAGATGATGACCTGAAAAATGAATTCGTTGGTCAATGTAGATCGGGTTCGTCTCTCAGGCTGAGGACCTCGCGACTCACAGAGTCGGTGGCTGGAGACGGTAGGTCAGATGGTGGATAATGAGGCTCAGTAGCGTGAATGCTGTCCTTGTTTGGCTGAATTGTCTGTGAAGTGAGTGCATTTAATGACGTTGGGTAGGTGAAAGCCGTAAGAAAGCTGTCTTACTAATGAGGCCTTACTTTAATTTGCAGCCCGGTTGTTTCTTTGATTACGAATGTTTGGATAGAGATGTGGCCATTTTTAGTAGTTAAGTCCCTCCCTCTACCATTCTCTTTTCTCCTGTCTGCTTGCATAGGGTTTACTTTTTACTTCATGGTTGTATGACAGTTAAGCATCGGTAATAACCACTGATGTATTGCTGTCTTTGATGATGATGACGATAATGACCGGATGTTTCATTATGGGCGACTGTAGTAGAGTTTAGGTCGTCTTACAAAGAAAACAACTTTCTCGGGACAAATTCATGTTGGTTGCTTTGTTGCTTCTTTGCCCAACTGTTTACTGTACTGAGGCTATGATATCCAACCAGACAGGGGTCAGGTGAAAACCGATTAATCGAAAAATGAGTGCTATTCAGCAAAAGTCGGCACCGACAATCGAATTCACGTAACAATATAGACTGTTGTGAGAGTTACCTGTGCTCATTGTATTATCAGGTCCGAACAGGTTAGCCGATATTAAATAAATTCGGTCATTTGCCGTAAATAGCCGAATGGGCATTTACAGAACAGGTGGACTGAGCAGTGGTGGCGAACTCGTTCATTTCTTTTAACCCAAGAGTGTAATAAATAAAAGGTTAACTGTAAATGTCCTGTTGGGTTATTGCTACATTTACTAACTACTATGCACGACCATCTCAACAAATATACAGGACTATCTAAATGACTGTAAATTGGTAGGATCACGGTCGGTCGTGAAGGCTAGCAGATGCTTCGTGTTCACACTGCAAATTCGAGACAAGCATATTTTCGAAACTGTAAACTGAATACGTATCGTAAGCCGTCAATCGGAGTGTTACAACTGCCTATGATATGCCACTAATTAAATGTCCTCTGATTTGCATTGTCCATTTCAGCTGGAAGAATTGATAACCACCTCATTGTCTCGCATGTCTCGGGCCCCGCTACCAACCAAGCTGGGTGAATGTGAGCGTTTCACACGTGAGCATCAAAAAGATCGAGACGTGATTGATCAAGTTAGTTCCACAGTTCGGTCACATGCCCAGCAGCTGGGTAGCATGGTTGGCGCGAGACCGGACGAGCTCTCAGGTGGCGGTCGGGGTTGGCGACTGGTTGAAATTCCAGTTGGACCGGATGCCGGATTACCGGCCTCCGCATTGGGCCGACGAGTGCGCAGCGAGCTGGCAATGCAGTTGGCCGGGCTAGAAACACGCTGGGCGGCTTGGGATAGGGCTTGGACTACCAGAAAAATAGAACTAGAACGACGTGGCTTGGCAGTTGGACGGTTAGCAACCATTGAGGTGAGTATCATCCATACTAAAGTAATGTTTATAACCTACTCATTTCGGCTTTCACTTTATATTCATTTATGTATTGACGGCAATGAAAGATAAAAAGGAGTCGATCTGAGGATACTCCATACAACTTTCACATATTTAATTACTTTTCCGTTATTTGTATTATTATGAATTAAACATCACTCACAGTTGATCGCAGATCTCATATTCTCATAGACTTTTTATTCACGCCGTCTGGATAAGGGGCAATCGACTCGTGTTTCGTGCTCGTTAGAGTTCGCCAGGAGTGCCCATTCACGTCGCGAACGGCCAAGCTTACGTGAGGTAACCGAGTTGACCACCATGCCATTAATCCCAAATTAGGTGCGGTCAAATTATCACATGAAAATGCCCATCCACGTTCACTTGTGATTGGAAATGCGACGGCTGCGGTTAATTGGAAATGATGCTCACTTCATATTGACCAAAAATTCCCTACCACTTGGGAGTTATACTTTGTTATACGATGGGAGTTTTTTGTGCATTATCAAAACATTAATCATTACTTCAACAGGTATCACCAACGTCTGGATCCGCATGTCTTTACACGACATATAGTTGACTTGGAGACCTACGACTTCCCACAGAAAGCCCAGAAATCTCGTATCTCACTGTTTCATATGAAATAGACCGGAAGATCCAGTATACTTATTGTCCCTGCTTGGCTACCCACGCATGTAATGTGTGTGTGCTAACACCTACGACCAGCCATAGAATCACATGTGAACAGTGAGTAGGTTAGGTGATTATATTTAGAGCAGAGAAAATGTCTGTTTTGTTATCTCGTGACCAATACCAGTTATCCAGATTGAAGTTATTGACCCTAGTGGATTTAATGCGCAACGGCTTGCTTGTGTTTTAATGCCAGTAGCTCATATTTGCCATACTTTATAGAAATTAAGATGTGTCAGTCTAGCTTGGAGATTTATTGTAAAATGGGTATCAACCAGTGAAGTAAAAAAGGGGAATGTGGGATACAGTCAACTGTTTCATATTACTAACTTTGATTTCGTCATTAACGATAAGACAGGTTCGGTTTACTGATCTCTACGATTGGGTCAAGAATGTGAGAACCCCATTCTCAGAATAGAATACTGCGGGTTTTTTTTTCCGGAAATCCCGTTATCCTTGGTACTCAGGCCTGGCGGCAAAAAAAAATGAGTCGAGAATTGTTTGCACTGTAACTTGGAAATAAGGACTGTCCCTACGATGTATTTACTACATCATTAAATTTCTCCGAACTCTACATGTTCTTTTTCTTCGACAAACCTCAAACCATAATTTGAAATAATATCTATCGTTTCTGATATTTTCTGTGGCTGTGCTTGCTACCTTTCAGGAGGTCGAGGGAGAAGTAGCCGCGGCAGAAAACGATTTACAAAACATCTCTAAAGCAATCTATCTGGACTTTCCTGTGGAACAAGTGGAACGAGCTGAGAGGGATCTGAACCAACTGGAGGCGACCATTCCGGTAGATACTCTAAATGATATCCGTCATATCAATTACTAGATTTCCATGTTTGACTAACGATACACACTAGACCGCGTCTAGTTTTGAGTGGTAAAAGTAGCCCGACCTAAAAACAGATCACTTACGCGCAGGAGTATGTCTATGGGTGTGCATAAAGGAAATGAAATGAGGTCAATATCAATGGGGAATTAGGACGTCCATTAGTCCAACTGCTTAGTGAACATCTCCTATGTGGTTTGTTGAGTATCGTTATCAATTAGGGTAGGTTTCAAGAGTCATGAAATAAGGACGCATGTAACCGTACTGGGCAGGATTACCGCCTTGTCAATCTTTGGGACGTATTCCGTAAAACAGTAGGTAGAGGCCAGTTTGTAAAAACAATACACAATGTACAATAAGTATATAATGTCACATGTCTCGCAAAAACAAATCAGTTTCTGGGTGGTGCTGATGTGGGAGGTAGACTGAACATGGAACTGTGCAGTTTCTAACAAACATCCCAGATGCAGCCAACATGCCTAACAGTCTCAGCTGTTTTCAAATCAACAAGAAAAAAGTGTCCAATTCAAAATCTCGAATGAGTTGTAGTCAAAACATACAAGCAACAACTACGTCCGTCTTGACTGTCATAACTCGGTCAACGATTTTATGAGCACGTTACCAATGCACACAAAAACACCCATGACTAAACTCACTACGATACACATTTCTAACCAAATAAAGTTTTCAACTCATACACTCGCTCACAGATAGCAAAACCATATATAAACGCGTCTAACCAATGCCAGTCTGTTTGACATCTAAAGCCGTCAAACGTATTCGGAATGAAGTTCATGATAACCCATCTGTCATTTTCACAACACTAGCAATCTGACCACTTCTTCTGAAGAAACGACCTCTCCAACGAAAATGTATTCCATCCAACTTGTGCCCTTCCACAGGTACTACGTAATCGGGTACGGTCGACAGCTCCAGGACTTCGGCTACAGTTGTTACAGGGTGAATTCGATGAACTCGGTATCAGCGGAATCCCCATCGAAGTTGTTAACAAACATCAACAATTAAGCACACGTTTTGATAAGCTTGCCGACGCAACAACAAAATGTCGTTCGGAAATCAATTTGACTCTGAGACTGTTGAGAGCTATTGCTGTGGCGGATAACGCTCTGTCACAGTTGACCTTCGGTCTGCAAGGTACTCAAAGACGTGTTCGCGAGCTGCCACGTGATGATCATGAGCGAATTCAATTGCTGCGTTCTGAAGCTGAAGAACAGTTGGTTAGAGGACAAGCTCTGGTCAATATGCACGTCCCAACTTTGGAACAATTAGCAACCCAGCATCCAAGAGGTAAGTCAGGCGGCGGAATTCGTGATTTTGCCTGATCACCGTACATATCTAACAAGGGACGTTTGTCTCTGGCCAAGTTTTTCGGCACGTTGAAAACGAGTGATATTTGAGAGTAACAGTTTATCAGTTGTAAGGAACGCTTTATTTGTAAATGTCCAGCTTACCAAAGTTGCCGATTGCTGATAAACTGAAGGCAAACAGCAAAACCATCAGTTGCTTTCTACTTTTAACATGTAGCTACGAAAATGGGAACTACTGCCGAATATTCTTCCATAAACTCGTTATGTCTATAACTTCGTCATTACCACTCTACCTGCGTGTGATTCGCAAGGAACCTCCATTCCTAGGCTCATGTGTGGTCCCGACATCACCCAGGAGCACTGAAGGAGATTGCAGCTTGGACTCGTCGTCACAGTTTTCAAAAATTGTCTATTGATTGCGAAAGTGAAATTTTATGAACCAGGTTAAGACTATCGACTTTAAAATGTATTATCAAAGCAAGAAATCAGCTAATTTGTCACGTGAATGCACTCATGAGTTTTGCGCAGGTCCCCACTGAGTCATTTTATTTTGTCTAAACTTCGTCCAAAAACAGCTGCGGAAGCCCGTCAAATTATCCAACCTACTGTCGCCAGATTCCACTCCGTTGTGGATGAACTTCACAGGCTCACTGACGAGGTTCGAGTTCGTACCGAACAATCAATAAATCTCATGCGTCCGGTGGGGGTTCCCATTGCTGCAGACATGGTCTCTAGTCAACTGATTAGTCCGCCAGTGAGACCGTTGCCTCCAACTATTGTGAAACCGTTGCGAAATGTATTTACCGACGAAGGACAGACAGTTATTCTAACTACAGAGTTTCACTCTGGTTTGCCTCCAGGTATGTATGTTGCATTGGTCACATATGTACGTTTGTATATGTTCATGAAACTAGTAGTCTGTAAATGTCACGACAACGGTTTATTCTTATTTTTGAATTATATCATCAGACGCAAATCCGTACGATCAAAGCCAACTACAGGCCTTGTGGTTCAAAGATGGGCAACAGATTGTTACACCGGATTACGAACCGCATCTCAGCCCGACCATAGCTGAATTAAAAATCGCTGAAACGCTCATGGAGGACACTGCGCACTTCACCTGTCGTATCATAACTCCCTATGGCCAAGCTGAAACATCTTGTGATCTAATGGTTAACGAAACGCACAGCCCGGTTAGTTTCAGACCAGTGGTCGATGAATCGGCCATTCAACCGATCAAACGACCACGTGCCGCGGGTCGACCACTTGCACAGCAGCAGCAAGAACCTCCCAAGTTTATCAGGTAAGTAAGACGTGCAGTTGCTCGGTGAGGTTACATGTTTCCGAGATAAATGTAGAGTGCATATAAGTATGTGTTTAGCAGAAACATCCCTGTTCGTTGACAAAATATAAAGCGAGTCAAACATGGCATTTTTTCACTGAGAATAGGTTTGAGATCGATCGAAAATTCGTTAATTCAAAACAACTTTTAAGCAGTTAGTAATCCGTTTTATTAGTGGCGTCTTGCTTTTGATGCAGAAGCTGATCTGACTGAGCTTCTGTACCAGAAGGGTAGTCTTACCAATAAAATAAATTACCGATTTGTCACGAATTACTTATAATTACGGATTTTTTTATACTCTCACCACCAACAATGTGCTTCCCGGTGAGTAGTCAACGATGTCGAACTCTCAATAGGCGCGAATGTTAGACTGATAACAATTACGCTGTTCTTACCGGCTGAGGGTATGAGTGGAGACCACGGTAGTCAGAGCGCGTTTTGTTGTGCATGTAGGATGGCGCGTAATCCGATTACTTGAAAGGAGGCAGAAAAATCGTTATATGACGATTCCTTGAATAACACAGTGTCTGACGGCTTTGAGATTCCCTTCCTGGATCAGGCCTGGTTATACCTGAGGGCATATTTAGATAGATGTTTAGCTATTGGACTGACTTATCTATCAAAGGAGAAACGAGTAACGTAGTTTACCCAAAAGAGAACTGTGTAGCCCAACGTTCTCCAATCGCTATGGTGATGTATATTTCAGGCAAATACGACGTTCAACCTGGATATATAAAAGTGTGAACAAACCCTGAGGTTTTCCATCTTTACTAAAATATCTATGAAAGATGGACGGAACTAATCTGGTTGTTCCTTCACAGCTAGGTTTATATCACATTTCTCAGAGTTAATCGTTTTTTTTCAATAAGCTTGTTTGTATGTCTGGATGAGGATTCACCGCTTGCTTTGATATGGTCCCTGCGCACTCTGTGAAGTTTTTCTTGATCGGCCGAATGAGAGTCGCTCTTCAATGTACTAATTCTAACTAGGCTTTTGTTTCTCTGGTTGAGAATGATCATGCGGATCGCTGGGTAAAGTCTCGTAACAATGTATCCAGATTACCACCGAGACAATCCTGGGTATCACCTAGCTGACTCACAAAACCACCTCCATTCGGCGTTAATATCACCACCATCATCATTGACATCAATACATCGATCGCTAACTCCAGTAACTGATCACCGTATGATAAGGAGCCGTAAGCTAAAGAGGGGAAGCAATCGAACTCAATTAATAAAACCTTTTTGTTTAAACGCAAACGTTAGATATCAAGAGGCTCGTATCCGGTAAACACACAGCCAGGTTACAAGTGAGAGTATGACCAGAACAGAGGCACTCACCAACTTGGTACATTAGTAGTTCCCAGTTCCCATACAACTAGGACCAACAGCGCCGATATTCATACCACTAAACCCGATTAGCAGCCAGCCACCTTGATGTCACCAGCTCGGAGTCCGAGTTATAGGGTTTTCAACCAGGGTGACGGGTGCGACTCGTAGTGACTGACCTCTTGGCGACTGTCTCCAGTTCCTCACACTAGGTCAACAGCGGTCCACTTTAAATCATACACCGGATGGTTACATAAAGTAAAACAAACGCTGCAGCTGTCCTCTTCTCGATTACCTCATCCAGACCCCCGTTTTTCAAATTTTGCGCTAGTTGTCACAGAAAAACATCGACTGATGCTGTGTATATCTGAATATGTTTGTCGCTGAGTGAACTCTCATGCTAGAGGTTTTACACCTCACCAGGTTTCAATCAGTATGGATCAGCAGGGTTCATTTCGGCACGTGTCATTTGGTTAGTTAAATTATGGAAATGTGCCTACCGTAGTTAAACATTTACAAGTTTGAGTCAACCCGAAGACGTGATGTGAACCTGATCATTTTATAAAACGTGTGTCGTATTCAGATGGGTAGATTAAACTGTCAATCTTGAACAATAGCCATAAGACTGACTACCAGATTCATGAAACCATCGGCTTCATAACCGATTTGGGATTGTTAAGAATAATGTTGGGTTTTGTAGCTCAGTTTATCAGTTTAAGTGTTAGACTGCTGGCTAGACTTAGCTTCTAGTTTACAAACATGTGATCATTGAACAAGGTGACCTCATCAATGCGTACTGGGTTCAACGACTAGGTGTGAACAATGAAGCCGATTAAACAGTCACACTGTATCTGTCAAGCTCGGAAAACAAACATCCGAATACGAGTTGGTTATTCCAATCCTCACAGTCCTCTACATTACGCTTACTCGTGGGTGCAAACAGGGGCGAAAGTGATCTAGGTGAAGTATGGGATGTGTAGCAAATACCTTGTAATAATGATAATTATGCTCCTTTACCGAGCCTCTCTAGACAAATTTATTACAGACTGAAAATCTGGGATGGATCGCGTCAATCTACATCACTGAGCGTTGATGTCTTAACGAAAAAATGTTTAATTCAATAACACAGCCATGTGGTTTATTTGTTTGCTGTTATTTTACAGTCTATAAAGCAGTATTATTCAATTTAATGCACCTTACTATCCTTTATGACGATGTTGAATGCTGATTTCAGAGACTTGCAACCTCAAACGGTACGTGAGCCAGAAACAATCGAGCTGCAATGTCAAGCCATCGGATTCCCCGTGCCTCAACTACGATGGTTCAGAAACGGGGAACCGATCGATACCAATCCCGACTTCTTGATCTCGGAGTTGGCGGGCTCAGGCTGCCTTCGAGTACGTTCAGGGAACATTTTTAAACAGCACAGATTCATGCTTATTTGATTACTGTAAAATATTTGTGGCAAAGTCTACCATGTTGTAATTATGAACTTGCTGTCGATTTCCAGATACGCCAATCTCGTATGACACAACATGAGGGCACTTACATGTGCCGTGCAACAAATCCGGCAGGCGAGGCAGTGACTTCGTGTCACGTAACCGTTCAACCCGGACAACCACCAATTATTGTACGACCGCTGAGGGATGTCAAACTGGATGAAGGAGACCGCAGTAAATTAACCGTGCAATTTAAGGTAAGTCAGTTGTCCCCCAGAAATGATGAGATGTGAGAAATTTCGGGTTGATAGGTGTTAAAGATCACTCGTAAAAGGAGCTAACTGAAAGGCGTGCGAGAATACAGAAGCTGTAATCAGTTGTGAATGATGTTCAATCAATATAAACCAAAAAAATTCTCCCACTACATACCGGCAACCAAAATATCATTCAGCAAGTTAATACTTTCCGCGATTTCGACTTGAAGAGAAGTCTTAATCGCTGGGTCATCTGTTGGAAATAACACAAGAGTTACTGTTTTCTCTAAAGGCAATCTTGCATTCCCGGTATTATTAACAAGCGAAAGTGGTTGAGCGGTCAGATATGATAATTCATTCGTGTTTAGTGTGAGGTCAATGGCGCAGTGGTAAACACGGTTGCCTCATGAACAGCGTGGCTGGAGTTTTAACATTGGTCATGACAAGTATATACATTACTGACGAACTCTAAAAAGAGCGAAGCTATAGATTAATGCTTTTGTTAATCATAATCTACCTGAGACATTTTCAATGAGGCTTTAGCACTGAAGCGCCCGAATGATATAAGTAAGAGTTTGTTAACATTAATCTTGTTTGTCTGTAGCTTGTTTACTCGGAAACAGTAATCATACACAACCAGTTCTCGCGCATTATTTTACTGATGGGATATATCACAAGCTGAGATGGTAAACAGTGAATCTTTACTTTTGTATGAATTTCTGAAGACACAAACACCAGGTAACACATTAAGGACTATTTTAGCCATACACAGTTAACCATAAAACAAACTCGGCCAGCGGCCAATGGGACGATTGATGTGACGCTCCGACGTAATAGGTCACCCTGGTGTATGTTGCAGAATATGTCTAACCGAATGACCCAATAATAACTGTTCATCATTAGCAAGTAACTGATGCTTTCAGTCAGTATCACAGCATGTTTAATATAGAATCTAAGCGAGAGAAGGATGACGATGCTTGCTTCAATCCATCCAGTAACTGCAGTTTCTCCCTTTTTTGCCTCTTCAATTTTACATCATTTCACCTAACCAGATACTAGAGACCTGGAGGTTTACTATTCAAAATACACTTTTCAATAACTCATTGAATTTGCATTGATTACTCCAATGCCGAGTACAAATGATATCCTGTTGCAGATATGCGGATGACCTCAGTCTAATTCATAGATGAATGGGCTCAATGAACTCACCATTGAGTGTAGTGCATGAACAGAATGAGGACAATCAACAGTAATTCCTAGATTATTTATATGGTCTGCTGGTGATCTAGTAGGACACAGAATATACCACAAACTCATACGATAAACAGAACGCTTAAATTTTCACGGACTCTTTCCATTCGAATTCCTGGATGTCTTCGTAGGAAAGGTTTTCGCTAATGTGACGTAAATTGGTACTACGGACTATGGGGAACGGGCACGCACGGAGTGCAAAACTACTCGTTCTCGACCGGTATTTTTGCAAGAAAGCAAGCAGTCAAACAGGAGGTAAATTATGTTGTTTTCATGAAGAAGGTCCAATAAACTTACCTAAAGCCATTGACCCGGATACAGAAGAGCTTATCTCAGCAGGCCTCTATGACACGCATTTGGATGACCATTAAGCAAATCCCTCTGACCGCGGTCCACTCCAACAATTCCGATTAGATATACTTCTGACAACTAACCCGTAGTTACGGTCATATTTTCACTGACAGAGCCACTCATAAGTTGGAGACTCAGGTGAATGAACAACCTCCATGTGGTTAAAGTATCATTCACCCAAACACAGACCATATCGACAAACATGCTGACCTACTCTGTCAACCTGAATGACTTCCGTGGTCACTGCTCATGTATCTGTTTTCAATTCGGCTTATCGCACACTTGTTCGGAGCAACCGTATATCAGTACCATTTCTCATTGAGGCCTCAGTGTTCACGCAACAGCATTCAATCTTGTAGACTCAGATACGGTTGACAGCAATCTCGAAATGACCTCACTTGTGAGGTCTGTTGTCGTATTGTGCTGTTAGTTACCGTTGTTTTATAGGCATTCGATAGAAAACAACATACAAACAACTTACATTCCAAGATGCCTAATCATTATTTATATTGTTGAAGTCGGTTAACATATCATCCAAAGTTTTACTTTTGTTTAATCTTTTTTACCAGAGTAATTTGCCTGTCACTGTCGAGTGGTTCCATAACGGCTATCCAATTCATGAAGAGTTCGGCCGACGCAGAATAACCATGGAGGGAACAGATTTGACCAATTTGAATCTCCCGAAAGTAATATCTTTTCACTTTTACTCATCGTGGTTCATTAATTGTTCTGTTTTATGATCGATCATCGGTTAATCGAGTATTGTGTGATCCAAAATGAAAGTGTTGTCCTTCAAAGTGGAAAGCACTCAAATCTACAAGCTGAAATTTTGCGTCTCAAGGTGCAAAAGGCGCATTATTGGAGGTGAATTGACGAGTCGGTACCTACATGTACATACGACACTGGCAAATGACCAAACCTTCTGATTAGACTGTGTGTTTGACGTGATATGACCGATTGGGTATTGAGTATATCAGAAGTGATGAGCATTGCGATGTGATGTTTGTTCAAGATATCTCAATGGACTCACTGCCCTAATGGCATGCCCAGCATGAACACAGTTGCTTCGTGGTTTTGACTTGTCAAGAAGATATTCTGAACTGGTTATTGGTTCGGCAACATAATTCATTTAGGAATAAACGGAGTGAGCTTGACGATTAGATCTCATTCTGTCGGAAGATTAAGCCGGCCAGTGGGAGTATATCTGCCATATTTGTGCTGCTTGGTAAGGAGTCAAAGGAAATTTTCCCGTTTTAATATCAAGATTTCATAAACTATTCCTAAATTTCTAAACATTAGAAATCTAGGGTAAAACTAACGAGACATCTGCTATTCACCTCTGAGATAAACAAATCATGAGCAAAAGTTTAAATAGCACCGATTCGGTGTTCTCAAAGGCACTAGCTTACGTTGTCCACCAGTGGCCAGTCAACCCTAATTTACAGCTTCACTCATATGAACCAGATGGCGAAACCCCTCGGAATTTTCATCTCCTTTTCGAAAATGATGACTTTCGAAAGTGAAACAAAGCACTAGAGCCCAGTTTCTATGGATGCTTAACAATAAAACTGAGCACTACAGGAATCTGTGTTATTGCTTAGTTGCACACGACAAGATTTCGAGCTGGACGACTGCTCTTTCCTGATTGACAACTGCCATGATCATTATGGCTTTATTACATTCTGTTGACTGGATGAATGCAATTACTTGTGTTCTTCAGATAACCGCAGAGGAGAGTGGAGAGTACACCTGCGTTGTCCGCAATCAGATTGGGGAAGTCTCATCGTCTTGTATTGTACACGTGAGACCGCCAGAAGTTGTAAAACCGGAGTCTCCCATACCGCTGGATGAATTACTAGACGAGTATCGAAGTAAGCCACGTGAAAGACCGACTGCTCCACGTCGAAGATTGGACTTATCTGCAGAGTTTGATGAAGTGTTCGAACCGCCAAAAGCTCCACGTCTGTCCGAGCCGCTTGTGGCGCGTGAAGATTTTGTGATCCCATCAGCTGTCAGGCGTGACCGGACGCCGATCCTTGATGATCGGTCGCGTCCACAAGATTATCGCAGAGCAACATCGGTTCCAATTAGGGATAGTCCAGTTCCTTCCAGGTGAGTTTTGCTTCTTGTAATTTGTTGTTGTAATTACATGAAATCATATATCTGAGACTGTGAATTTCCACAAAGATGACACTCGTCATTCTACCGCTAAACGAAGGTAGTAAATTCGGGATAAGTTAATGATGGTTATGTTGGTTATCAAAATCATATGTTCATAAATTCGAGCTCCGATTGGTTCAACTTCGTCAATCGTATAGCTGAAAGTAATATGAGTATTTGTTACCTGACCCATTTTGATTTCGCTGAGAAAGATTCACAAATTCTCACGTTACTAAGAATATAGTACTCTCTTAACTGAACAGTATCTTTCTATTAGACTTATATAGTACAAACATACGTTTTGGCCGACAGATTTGTCAAGTGACACTTTTGTTATCATGACTTCAACCTGTCTGACAGATGAATGTCCAAAACTTGACATGGCCAACCGATACATACACGACATCTTTGAACGAAAAGATTGTCCTCTGACATAATTATTTCTGGAATTGTGAATACGACAATGGATAAAGTGATTAGACCTGAAACTCTTAAAGTTGACCCCTAGTGGGTGGCAGTGTGAGGCATCAGAACACATCTAGCACTCACCTAGGCTGCTACAAATGTATAGCCACAGGTCCAACAACAAGTGCTGAGAGATGTCAAAAGCGTTATGTAGGTATGCAAGTAGGCGAGTAACAGAATTCACATCACTACCTAACAACAAACATACCAACAGGTACATTCAACATCCGGTGCAAATGGTCTAGCGGTTGATGAGGCTGGGATGCCTTCCGGCTGTCGTTCAATGTTTGTGCTGTCTGATTATAAAGAATAGGAATCAATAACTGCGGTTTGAACCCGTGTGTTTCAAGGAAGCATCACTTCAGCATTTGTGATCTAGCTGAAAGGAGACACATTTTAAGAAAGGCGTTTGAACAAATGATCTTACATATTGCTATCCGGCTATATCATCGATGTCACTACGTGAGTGAAGTGCTTAAGTAAGTTCCCGTCATGAGGTCTTTGTTTCAGCTCCCACTCATTTATGATGGAACCTATCTATATCCTACTCTCTAATCCTCGCACTTCGGTTTACTTATCTGTGTTATCTCAAACAGTCTCGTAAGCTCATCATTTCTGTCTGCCCTCATACGCATCTTGGTTTTAGCGTCCCCAGACGAGCTGCGGTCAGTATCTCACGAGCGACCGTCGAAACGGGCGAGGCTCCGGTCGTTGTACGACCACTACACAATGCAGAAGTCACTGAAGGGCATAAAATCAAGCTTGAATGCACAATATCTGGTTACCCAACGCCGACGGTAAGCATGAGGCTAGTTATCCATATGATTTGGTTATTCAAGCTATTTAAGTGATGTCATAATTATAGCCCTCGCTATTAAATGGGTGATCTATTAACGGAAAATGCACCGTAGGCTCTCGTTACGGAAGTTAGATTATTCTGATACTCTCATATTCTCGCTAAGACCAATCTTGTGAGGAATCTGATAACATCTGCACACCAACTGATAAGTAACCCTAAACTTTTCAAAATGTCAGACCTCTGTGACATTTTTTCCAAGGAAACACTGCTGTTTTTTGTTAGATCTGTGGCTGAACTGTGTAGGAGACTTTTACACGCGTGTCCTTCAATAATATTGGTACAAACCTCGCAAAGCGAGATTAGATCATGCCCGAATCCGTACATAGACTGAATAGTCCATCACAGATTATTGGGTAGCCGCTTTCCATACGAAATTTGGTGGACTCCTACGCAGTCTGATGACTGACGAAACCGAGAACTACTCTGTATGAGTTCAAATGGTAATCATGTGGGTTTTACCCACCCAGATGTTCGTTTGGTTAGGTTCACAGTGGCATGACACACGGTTCACAAGTTTGCGTTTGTGATTCATCCATTTATCTTGCCAGTTAAAACAGCCCAAGTTGCTATCATCTGTCAATAATGCCGACTGACTGTCTTATGATCCTCAGGTCACTTGGCTGAAAAACGGCGTTCCTCTTGCCCGATCAAATGCGTATGGCACTATGCAAGAGGGTGATCGAAATCGTTTGGTATTCTACGACATATTTTTGGAAGACAGAGGTGAATACACATGTGTAGCAGAAAATCCATATGGACGGGTGCAGACATCATGCCGCATGGATGTGGAACGTGAGTTGTTCAGACGTATACCTTTTTGGTCAAAGTTCTTGTAGACCACTTTCACCTACAGCTCGATTGTTTGTTTGCAAGGTGTAGGCATCTTGATGTTGTATGTCTGAATATAGCTATTTTTTGGTGGCTAGGTCCCCCCTTTCCCCTTTTCCTCTTCTCTCTTCCTATACAGGGTTTGCTTTTTTCTTCTTCACGGTTGTGTGGCAGCTAGGCATCAGTGTGAACCACTGATGTGTTGCTGTCTGTGATGATTGATGATGATGAGACCACTAGCAGATGGGTACTCTAACAACATGTCTAGCTCTTGGTTGTACTAATCAGACAAAGTTGGTCTGACAACTATTAATAACCGCGATTAGGTATGCCGAATACAAACTCAGTTCACCTTGTATCCGGCGTTTTGTACTATGTAACTAAAATAAACTGGTCAATCCGGTGTTAGTCGTTACTACCCCCATCATGCACAAATTCTATATGCTGCAAATTACTGGATCTTTGCTGGATAGCATCAACCTTCCGGTAGGAGCAACCTTTTGGTTGGACAATCATCTGGAATAAACTCTCCTGACATACATATGTGTGTTCTGTTGCCCGCAACACATTCCCCCACCGGTAAGATAAAATTTTTTGCGACTATTGAACATAGTCCAGATAGAAAACAGCGTTTCTAAAATAAAAGCACACATTATGTATGGGGTACCCATGAGCACTAGTTACTTCATTTGTAAGCTTGCTATTAAGAAGGAATTTTCGTCGATCAATCAGAAGGTTACCCTGATCATTAATTTCGTTAATTTTATCTGGAACGATTTCACTCTACCTATGTTGATTAGTAGTCCTGAGAAACGATTGTATGCGAGAAGTATCTTACTTCCTCGTTTGAATAGTTTTTTAGCTACTCATGTTCTAAACCGCTCTTCATTTCCAGCTATTTCAAGCGGTGAAGAACAACCGGTTGATCACCCCCCACAACTGGTCCGACCTCTACCCAGTCAATTAACACTAGCTGAAGGCAATGAATTACGTCTGGAATGCGCCTTTACTGGTAGACCAATGCCTACAGTCATTTGGTTGAAGGACGGTCTACCACCACCAGCAACAGTGGACTTTCAAGTGAGTTAGGTCAAATTTGGATTTTATTTGGCCACGATCACGATGTTAACCCCAGCACTGAAAATCGTTTGGAATACAATGGTTTACTAAGAGTAATAAAAATCCTCTAATTAGAGTAGTAAATAGAAAGTCTAAATAATATAGCCACGGTAGGAAAGTTTTCCAATGATTAGCCCCAAATAGTCCTGCGGTTGGTTTGTATGCAAACACAGGCTACAATTATGAATGACTATTGGTGTGAACAGTAATCGCGATAATAAGATAAATAATCAAAGCCCCCCCTTTGTATGTTGGCATAATATTTAATAGATTCCGTAAATATTAGGATTATATACGGATAAATGAATTGGATCCAGTGAAAACACGAAACTTACTTACTTATGACATGCCTAAACAAATTTCAGATTATCTGAGTTTTTATTTTATCTGGATAGACGACTGTGTTTGCCGGCGAATATTCGCATACATTTTAATTTATTTCATTGATTTATGGTTCATTCTCAACACAGACTTCTCAGGAACGAGGTGTAGCACGTCTGTATATACCACGCGTGTATAAGGAGAAAGCAGGTATCTACCAAGCGGTGGCCTCAAATCCGTTCGGAACCTGTCGTAGCACTGTTCAATTACAAATTGTTCCAAGCCTACCGTCTCCAATGTCATCTGCACTGCTTCCGCCTCTTACACCAATTATTGTGGGCAGTGGACCAGAATTTACTCGGATTTTCAAGTGAGTTGCATGTTCACTACATACTGAGGCAGTACAGTTTTCTCGGATGTCATACTTAATTACTGTATAGGATCGTGACATTAAGTGAAACACCGCTGTCTGACGGAAGAAAATCTAGGAGTAATTTCGTAATCAGTAGAAAGCGGATATCACTCGAAAGAAGAGTCAAGAAGACGTCAGTATTTGATGAGATGTAGCAAAACTCTTGGCACCTGAAACCACTAATAGTGACGGAATGAGAAGTAGACCATCTGACCAACTCCAACAGATCTAAGTGCAGAATTGAAAGAGAACAATTGATGGGTTATAAACAGCTGGCATCAATTAATTTTAAGGCGTTGCTTAAACGCTGACACTAAGTCTGGTCACGAAAGTTTATATAATGCTTTTGAAGTGCGCTATCATTGATCTTTTTCAGAACAGCGTGAAACAACTTTCAGGCATCTCCGCTTCCGTTTTGAACAATTCACTCTACATTCCTAAAAATCCTGTCGAACAATCGCTTGCATCCTGTTCATTAATTTTATTCGCTCATGCACCAACAGGGACATTTACATTGACTCACAACGACTGGAAGAAGTTGTGCTCGAATGCACTGTGGTCGGCGTTCCACAGCCTACAGTCTACTGGACACACAACGGGCGTCTCATTACGGACGAAGATGACCGCTACGTGCCCGTAAGAGGTCCCGGCCCGGACGACCATTGTTTGATCATTCGACAACCAGATGCGTGGGCAGCAGGTTTGTTACATCTTTTATGATATGCACCATGCTGATTGAACTTTGCAGAACAAATACCTTATGGATTCTAGCAACGTGAAAAATAAATGCGTGTAAACGGAGCAATCTGTCTTGACATACTTATCGCCACAACCGGTGGCGGATTTCTCCGATAGCTTAACTTGGTGAAAGGTCTCATTAGTGACCCCGACGAGTTAGTTTAAAGCAAACAGAATATCGGGTAAAAATGTGCCTCGTGAATTCCACACTTGGCAGAAAGCCATGGATACTGCCGTCTGATAAAATATTGGTAGTTGATGCGGTAAACGATGTCATATCTGGGTACGAACACTTTATTCCACACAACCATGGCACATCGTTACATACTCCCATTGAGTCCGACCCTCACTCACGTGACATTATGTATAAGACAACCAATCGACCAGCTGAAGTTCACTCACTTGAACACAGTTCACTGATTGCACAAGTCTGAGTTAGTAAACAGGCTTGACAGCTGTAAATCTGCTGTTTCGTTGGACAACTTTGTTCTGTTATGGTTCAGAGTTATTACAAAACGATCACAAAATCAATCAAACTGAATGATAGTATGGAAGTGATATTTGACATGCTTTGCATTGATTTCATTATTTAGTCCAGAAATTCTAGATTAGTGTTACAGACAATCAGAACTTTATTCGGTATCTCCTTTTAACCTAGATGGGCAGCTTGTTGGAAACGGTCTTATATTTTCACGCACTATTTTTTTTATAAATCTTCATGGATAAATGATAAACCATCCAGTTTCATCACCATATATAATATTAACCCGATTGCACTCGTACCTACAATACGTAACCTTGAGGTCTAACACAGAATGCATTTCGTGCAGAAAGAATAATTTTTTGTTTCCCCCGTCCGTTCTATTTAGGCCGTTATCAAGCCATAGCAGAAAATGTGCACGGACGCGCCACCTGTTCCGCTGTCGTTAATCCATCGGCATACAGTCCTAGTTTGAGTCACCGGCCACCATCTCTGTGGAGTTTGAATCGTATAACTCGAACTCGACAAGTGTGTACTCGAGAAGCTTCCATGCCTGTTTCACCTGCTACGACCGCTCCAACTGTCTCGCCCCGCACGGTCGCTACTGTACAAGTTCCGTTCACTGTACCGCGCCTACAACGCGAAACTTCGGCACCACCTGCGCAATATTATTTGACAAGTCACAAGCTCCAGTTGACCTCCAGGCAGGCATCACCGCCGATTCAACTAACTTTCTCTCTGCCACGAAAAGAACGATCGTTAAGCCGTAATGAGGTGAGTTCTCATCTACTGTCTAAAGAATGATCACAAAGGCTTAGTTTATTTAATGAAACTAACTCCATGTTGTTTGTGCTCTGTCAGCAAGCTTGAGACAACAATTATCTCATGCTTGGTGTCAGCCATGTTTGATAACTGATTGTTCTAAACAGTGAGTTTGTATTACCGGAATCTTTTACCGTTACTAACACAGTAATGCATTTCAGTGGACTATGACCAAGTAAACTATTCGCTTGACCAAATTCTGTTAATGTTCTCCACTTTAGATAACACGTACGCTGGAACGCCGGGTCACGGAACGTGAGAGGTTGTACAGTAGCTCACAGTATCTGAGTCGAATGCGTATCACTCCACAAGTGACTTCCACCTTAACTCGACGCGTTTCAAGTCAGCCTCGTCTTGAGCACGGCTACTCGTCGGAAGAAGAACATGAGCATCCGATTTCTGTAGTGCCTGTTGTTCCACACTACAAGACTCGAATGGAACGCTCGTTGGCGGCGAGACCACGGTTGAGACCTGGTCACCGATCAGAATTGGAACACAGACAACCGATTAGTGTGACCCCTATGGTACCGGAATATCGTACCAGTATGGAACGCCAACTCGCCAGCACTCCCAAATTAGAGAGGGCTTTTGTTTCGGAAGTGGAACGTCCAGTCGACATGGAAGTGTTTCCGGTTGTTCCTGAGTATAAGACCCAGATAGCTACCGAGCTTCCTGCTCGACCACGTGTTCGTCCAGGGTATTCTTCAGAGCGTAGGCACGTACGAAGTATGGATGTGACCCCAATGATTCCTGAATATTTGACACAAGTAAAACACCGCATAGCGGAGCATCCGACACTAGAAGCTGGTTACAGCTCTGAAGAGGAACATGAACATCAGATGAACGTTGTTCCGCTCGTTCCTCATACGGAATTCAAAACACAGTTAGAAACTGATGTTCCCGCCGTCCCAGAAATGCGTCCCGGTTTCGCATCCGAAACATCGATTCAACGACATATCGAAGTTGTTCCAATGACCACAGAGTACAAGACGCAGTTGGACCGGCAGGTGACCAGTCAACCAATGTTAGAAGCAGGCTATTCTTCAGAGAAAGAAAAATTAACACAAATGGATGTGATCCCAATGGTTCCACAGACTGCATATCGTACTGAGTTATCTACAGATGTTTCTGTTCGACCACATTTGGAAGCTGGATACGTGTCGGAAGGGGAACATCAATTAACAATGGACGTGTGTCCAGTTGTTCCGGAATTCAAAACACAATTGTCTACACAAATACTCGCACGACCAGAGTTGTCTTTTGGACATGAAAGCCGACTGAGTTACGAGCGGCAACTGCAATGGGAAACGGAGTTGAAACAGGTGTGTTTTAACATTTCAGCACACTACTACCACCTTACTAGTAATTGTGTGTTGCACAGAATAGCAAATCAATCAACTTACTACTTCGGTATGAGCTGACTAAACATCATCATGAGATTCATTGTCACGGTACTCGTATTAATATACTTCTAAGAAGTCTCTCGTTGCAATTAATTTAATCTGTTTTTTTTTTCGGGGCGGGGGAGGGATATTCACTTAACGTTCTCATTGTTCCTTCCCAAGCATCAGTCGAATAGCATTTAGCTACATCAACTGACCGTTTTGTCAGTCTGTGTCCGTCTTTCACATGAAAACCTGTCAATCGAAACATTCATTTTTGTCTTTCTATAACCTTTCTACAGTATCAGTCGGCGATGTCAACTCGATTACCCAGTCGTCCATCGCTAACTTCCATCTACTCGTCCACGCTGGAACGTGAAACGTCAATGAATGTGGTGCCGGTCGTGCCACACGATGAACACTATACAAGCTTGTACACACAGCAATTCGCAATCGAAGTGAGCACTTTTATTGTGCGTAACTCGGTAAACCAGACCGTAATTCCTTGCCTCGCTTTGATTAGTGATGAAACAGGAAACTAATTGAGTACAGAATGAATTAAAGATAAGCAAAAGACGTGCACGATGTTCAGTGGTCCCCCATAAGATGTACTTGTATTGAGAGTTGAGTTGTGGTTAAGTTTTGCACTCTCACAGCACCACACGTCAGATGTCGGTCAGGCTACTCACACCGGAACAACAGTCGGGATACAATCTGGGCTCTAAATGACGACCGTCTGATCGTCAGTCGGTTTAGCTGCCTTAAGCGGATGTCGGTTAAGGATGCATCTTTATCTAGCATCTACCAATGGTTTAAACCGAATTGTGCGAACCCATTCTAAAAGTACTAGATCTAATAAAATCTCTCCAAAATATATGTTTTTTTACCAGAAACTGTCAATACACTTAACCGTATCGTGAGCGGAAAGCCCAACCAACCAGCTTGAAGCAATTAAATCTCTCAAGCCGTTCTGTTTGGATCTACAGAGAACCGAAGTACCCCTTTATCCTCAAAGCAAATTTGATGATCAGAATAGTCAGACACACACCATTCTAAACCAGGCTGAGTTCAACTGAACCAACTTATTCAATTTTTATTGCTTATCGAAATATTCACTGGATGTGTTTCTAGTCGGGCAAGTTTAGTAATAACCGCAGACTTAGACCCAAATTCGTATTAACTAACATTAAACGAGGTTAGTGTGAAATAAGACGATAACAGATTAAAAATTGTTTGAATGAGGTTGTTATGAGACAAATCACGACTAGGATTCAGTTCATACACTTTACTATGCCACAAAATTATGAGTAAAAACGAGAACTACAGTTCCTGAATGAAAAAGTAATAGAACACATCGATCTGGATTATGAGTGGTACTCAGTGCGATATCTAAGGTTTAAAAAAGACGTCTCATTGGTCACCAGAGATTGATAAATATACTACTCTTCAGTTCTTCAAATTTCAGGACTTTTGAGCATTCGCTAGAATAGCACATGGTAATCTAATACGGTTTTTCGCCTGGGGTCAGCAACTATTTCGTAAAAAAGGATGCGGCGTTTGCTTGTCGTTGGTCGTCAGTCAACTTCAGATGAATCAAGGTGTCTGTAGCCTACTCTGATATGTACTTCTTAGCACTAAATTCTAACATTCTGCCAATAACTTCTACTTGTATGAATGCTTCTAGAACAGCAAGAATTGACCACTTTTTCTGTATTTAGTGAAGACTACTAAAAACCAACAAGTTACTGAAACAGACAGTAAACAACCTTGGAATGGGTTGCAAAATTAACGCAGTTCATGGCATTTGAATCCTGTCCTCTACTGTTATGGTCCGTAATTTTTAGAATACATTACGTTCCGGTGTAACTTTCCGTAGGTGGCAAACGCCATAAACTTGTCTAGTTACTCTACTGATCTGTCAAGTTGTATGCATCCTGGCACCTTGTTAACTGTTATGCACAAGAGAGGTGAAAGCCGAGGCAGTTCGTTTTTTTACTCATCCTATTTATATTGTATGTCCTTTGAGCAATTTTAATTAACACGTATGACAGTCTACGACGTTACTTATCCGCGCATATTAACTGTTCGGATAAATTGTGGAATCTTGTTAATATAAGAGAATAGCTAACTTTTGAACAAAACATGTAGGAGTTTGAAAAGACTGGATTCAGTGGACTACATCATTTGTAAAAATAAGTCGACTTGTTGTTAACATCAGGATGATGGTAACGTCACCTCAGTCGCATTATTTCAGGTAACTGCTTCATTCGTTAAAATAAATGTACGTGGTAGTAGTGTTACAAACATGAGTTAAAAATGAATAAAATCGTAACAAGCATAAGTGTCGTAACCAAGCATTCTGAAGTAGACAGTGAAACTGAGTAACTAAACGACCCGAAACATACGTTTGTCACAATTTTTGTTCTAGCACACAATGGGACATTGCGTAATACAACGAACTGTTAACATCACAGCTCAATCGGTCACTAGGTTTTGTAACCAGGACCGAACGTTGAAAGTAAACTTCTGAACGATCGAAACACACGTTTGTCACTCTTATTTTATGACACACGTTGGAATTTTTCGGAGGGTGCTTAGTATGTCGTAATCATTGATGACATGTGTGACTTGTCTTTTGTAACGACACTGATGAACAGTGACAACCAAGGTCACTTCAAGTAATGATGCATCTCGTAGTGTTTCCGTGTATCAACATCGATGTCGTTTATCCAGGTTGAAGCCATTGTGATTGAAATCAGTGTGAACTTGGCCTGAGGTCGATTACATTTGCGGTACAAAGTATATCAAGTACACTCAAATTGTTGGGAATGTCTGGACGGTCTAAACTAAGCGTAACTTATAACCCATGTATATCCAACTTTAAGAGAAGCAATAGGCAGGAATTTCGTTTAGCTTAGGACTCGTCAACGGTCTGTATGATGTTCTTGCTGTGAAATTGAGTCAGAGAACTACCATATTCAAGACATCTATTTGATCGCTATGTTATTTACCACACAAAGAACGCGGATCGGTTGTTATATCTGAACATCTGGCAGTTGCAGATCAGGACATTTTGGAAATGGGTGGTGCATTTGTCAAGAGTGCACGCCACTCATATGAGACACTGTCTGATTATTCCAGAAGACAACTCCTCTGATCGGGGCCTTCGATATTACTCTGCCCTTAGCTTTCGAACCGCCAGGTTGACATAAGTTATGTAGCAATCAAGTGTACGCAGGTACCAGGCAAGCATTAAATGATTCAATTCCCGAAGTAGGATAGGCTAGGTGTTAATGACAAACCTTAATACACTCAAAGCAGGATTCTAAAATGTAATCTCTGATCATGTAAAAGACTGAGATTAAATGCGAAAGTCATCAAGAATCCCGATTATTGATTACTACTTGATCAAATCCTATTGGTCCGCTCGTTAATTAACTTGTCTAGCTGTTAAGTATCGTCTAGTTCTTGAGCTTGTCCGAAAACAACATTTGTCGGTCACGTTATTTCCTCTCTCAGATACGTCCAACAAGTCACATTAGTAGAACTTACACACTTTCAAACAACTGACTAACACCATTCACGAACAAGTCACTGAACTCAATGGGTTGTCAGCGGGGATCGCTGAACACTTTGACTGAATAGAATCAAAACATCACATTACAAGATTTATCAATCAAAGTCGAATAGGAAACTTGAAAACAACTATGGTTTTGATTCAAAGTATCTGTATAATTTTGCTTACTATCCAACACCAACACATTGTAACTTGCGATTCATCCAACAAACCTTGACAGATGGAGTCCACGCTCCAACATTCTTTTTCTCCCTAAAAATTATCAAAGCATATCTCTGTTTCTTCTTCATCACTCCAGTATCGACCAGTGGATGTCATTATTGAAGTTCCAATCCCACCGCAGTTCGTAAAGCCACTGAACAGTGTGCTCGCCGCAGAAGGAACGCGAGTCGTCTTAGATGGTGTTGTGTGCGGAAATCCACAGCCGAATATTTCGTGGTTTAAAGCCGGCCGTCTCTTATCAGACGGTCCCGACGTCAGACTGGAATACGTCGATGGTCAAGTTCGCCTGACGCTGCCGGAAGTATGTTGCACGAAATTCATTCGTAAATGTAGCAAACTACTTTCATGTTACTTTTGTTGTGGTTGCTAACCTACTTATCTCATTTCTATTCATGTTCCAGGCGTTTCCAGAGGATGCCGGAGAGTACATATGTGAAGCAGAGAACGTTGCTGGGCATGCTCAAAGTAGTGCAACGATTGTTGTACAAGCACGTCTGATGGCTCCTTATTTCGTAAAAGGTTTGGAAAGTCAAGTGATCAATCAGGGTCAGTCGGTTCGCATGGTGATCAAGGTAGATGGCCACCCCCCACCAACTGTCACATGGTAGGCAATATTTCAGTTTCGTATGACATTATGTTATGTTGGAAACTGTATTAAAGCTTCTGTAAAAATTCTGCTCGACATCCTGATTTCTTTTACTTAGGAAAAAAACTTTATCCTATCGTTGTGTCCATATGTATTTGCCTTGCTTTAGGTCGTGCAATGGCCGTGAGATAACCAGTTCTCCGCATTACAAATTGGAAATCGTCGGAGATGGAACCCATATTCTTGACATCCCGGAGGCCTATTTTGAAGATACCGGACGTTACACAGTTATTGCCAAGAACCCTGCTGGAGAAAGTGTTTCAAGTGGTCTATTGACCATGCAAGGTAAATAAATCGGTTGTCAATCACGCACTTTCTCGTCAATGTCCTTTAGTTACATCACGTTTGTTACTTTTAGGAAACCTCGTAGTGCGCGCAAATTTCCACTTGATCGTTCAACGATTTATTATACGAAACTCCATAATCATGTAGAACACGAATTTGATAAGTGACCAATGAATCCGAATCACCTTTCTGCTTTTCAATCATCACAACGAGGTAACTTAAAAAGGATAGCATACAGTGCGATTTATATTCGAGTGCAGTAATAACCAGCAAACTGCAGAACAGCAGCAACGCATCTTCTCTGGTGTAATAAAGGCTAACATTTATAGTACTCACAAACGAAAATAGTTGAGCGTTCAAATGTGATAATTCGGTCGTGCCTAATGTTAGATCAGTGGGATAGTGGTCATCATGGACTCCTAATGAAAGTGTGACCAGAGTTCTAATCTCAGTTGTGGCAAAGGTATACACAACGGGCTAGTTCTAGCTGGAGCTAAACTCGAGTCTGGCGTCTCTTCTCGAGACAGGCTGGACAGAAAGTTTACCTGAGTGCGGAAGCTGCTATCAAGCATTGTAATTAATGTTCGATCTGAACTTAATACAACTCGTTTAGAGCTTCATAGTCCACTGAAGCATTTATTACAAATGGTAGAAATGTCTCAACTTCGATTACATGCTTACCATATGTCACGTTGGAAAATCAAATCTTAGGACTGTACTTGACAAATATGTATCAACTAGAGTTCAGTTCGCCTATTGTTTAAAAAAAATATTCGTAAAGAATAAACCTGAGTTAAGTTCAGTCATTATGGTGATACCAAAACACTCAAAACCGGATCAGTTCGGATTTTTGTTATTGGCTCTGTTAGTTCCTGAAAAATATCTTTCTGGGTAAGTAAGCCTTTTTAAGTGTAGACAAATTAAACAGTTCACCTTATGATATTTCTTATATATTAGATAGTATGCTTGAAGCTGTTTACCAAGTTGGTTTACATATCCTGTTACAATTGCTTGGTATAACCATTTTGTTTTAATCAACTAGAGGAGAACATTGACAGACACTAAATGAAACCATCAACTCGTGTTTTTCATATTTTTGCAACATCCAAAAAAAGAAACATAACGCTTTCTGTCTATATTTACACAGAACCCGAACACAGGCAACCGACGCCACTGAAAGATATTCATCACCGCGAACTGACCCTTCAGATGGAAGGTCTGCCACAAATTCCTCTACCGAGCCCACCTCCAGCGCCAAAACCAGAAAAACCAACTTTCACTCAGGTACTTTTCGATGAAAGCCTGTAGCGAGATCAATGAAAGGTTAAGAAATAACATGTCTGCCATTACGTTTATACGTCCCTTTAAACATCGCTCCGAAGAACGAAAACTAGTGTCATTAATGACATTAAGTCCGTTATTCCTATGTTTTAGCAGGGAGTGTAGTTATACGAGCATTCTTTACAGTAAAAAAAAGTGAAATAAGAAGGATAACCAGTTCACATTACGGAAGATTGTTGACTAACTGACAAGCTTCCTGAAGTAGGTTGTAACTCCGCTCAGACTACAAATACTGACAAAACCTCATATCTATCTTGTTTGGAACATATCGGCCCGATTTGTATGTTTTTTTCCTCAGCCGCAAAGTTGAAGGCAAACACTTAAAATGGTTAGTTAACAATAATAACACTACTATTAATACTAGCAATACGGATGAGAGCACTACCAAATTTGCCGTCCGCACCGCTTGAACATTGGCGTTTCTTCCATAAAATCGTTCGAAGCACACTGCCTACTTGTAAGTAGTCTACTCCGTTTCCAAAATAAAAGTAGTTATTCCTGTCGCCATCACAATGGGGGTGAAGCAAGTTGAACAAAATGATCCCAATCATGGTTTTACTTGGGATATATTATAATAAGTCCATGAGGGCTACACAACGACAACGGTCTGGAATCGGATTTCGCACTCTAGTTTGTTTGACAGCCGGATACCTGAAATGACTAAATTGCCCTGTTTCATGTTGCATGTTGAGACATGATTAAATCAGTGACGGATTGAAAAGCACGTGTTTATGATTGATATTCAAGTGAGTGATGCTCGAACGTTGAGCTTCTAATCCAGCTCATTGAAGAACAACATACTTTCGATGCCCATTCATTTTCTGCCAGATGTGATAGACACGTCAGAGTCAAAGCAGGCTGTACTGGATCTAATGCGAAAACAAACCATATTCAAGTGGTTACTCTATATCTCAGGAATATTGAGGTGGTCGCGTACTCGGCAGGTTAACTGGATATGTAGTCTGTATGTGGGTAATTTTGTTGACAGATAGTCTGGGAAAATAATTACTATAAAAAGGACCCTTCAATTACCAGTTGTGTAGGAGAGGGCCGGAGTTCGATCACCCTGGTTCAAAAGACAGCTGAATACTTATAAGAATGAATGGCTGCACTGCATGCACCATAAGTATCTTAGAGAGAATAAAACGACGACAAGTACGATTCATAATGCACAGAACTTATGATGGTCTACCATTTGTCTCAAAATACTTCTTGAAACTCCTGAAGCCAACCTGCGTCAGTATGTTCGGATCCATTAATCTCCGATTCTAAACAGGAAACCTTAACTGCCGGATAACCTTGGAGCTCCATAAATTCTCCCCAGGCTCAACGGAAGATAGTTAACTCTCTTAAGAGAAGGAAAATCGGGAACAATAAACGTATTTATTTTATTTCGATTTTGCCTTATGACATTGAAATCAACTTGTTCGTCTTGTTCGTTTTTACTTGGAGTTCGCATGTACCTCATGCAGATGAAGGTGCTAAGCTGAGTTTCCAAGTTTTCCTAATATAGTTCTGTTACTTTATAGGATAACTCGTTAAGCTATTTTACAATTGGTTGCTGAATTTTAGACCTTCAAATTATTCACCTACCTACATTTTCATTTCAGACCTTCGTTCCGGAAATGGAGTTGTCAGAGGGTGAACGGCTTGTCTTGGATGTGGAAGTATGGGGCAATCCGCTTCCATTCCTACACTGGTTCCATAACGGCCAACCACTGAGCAGTACTCCTGACCGTCAAATCACTCAGGCTGGACCGCCACTGGCCAATCCTAGTGAGGTTCAGTTACAACCAGTACGAATGATAGGACAGCTAATTATAAACGAGGTGTTCGCCGACGATACCGGCCTGTACACTTGTGTGGCGGTTAATTCCGTTGGTCAAGCCGAAGTGCTGGGCAACATCACAGTCATGCCCAAAGGTGAGTGTTACTGGATGTTAGCAGGGTTATTGCGATTTAGAGTTGTAGGTTGGAGGTCTTCCACGTTGCCCCGACCTTTCTGGGGGATGCACATTATGCTTGAGAGGGTGAGGCAAAATATCACACGTAAAGGAATTAACTGACTTCAAACTAAACACAACCTTGATCCAAATACCGAACTGTGTTCTTCCAGGGATGTGTATCCGATGGTCTCTGTCTAACAGTGAATAAGGTAGTTGTTACAGGCATCGGCCAAACCAGATTAACAAGAGACGGTTTAACCAGTCGGATATCCTTCTGAGGGGCTCTTTTGACCTTCATAGCTGATTACACAGATGCAGTGTTTATCCACAACTATGAGGCCTTCAATTCACAACTAAGGGAGAAACTTGACAAGCATAGCCAGACTGTCTTCTTCAAACCAGCTTCGACCATAGCGGTCTTCTTCAAGAATGCATTCTATCTCTTTTGAATGCTGAAACAAACATGTATAGTCTTGTCAGTTGCGGTGACCTTTTTAATGGTATTGAAAGGTAGAAACCTAAGTTGAGTTTAATTAGGTTCGGATCAGTAGGATCTTAAATCTCATTCTGAATCAGAAGACTAGATTTGTAATAGTGCTAAACATATATACTTATCAGGACCAGCTCATACCATTTCAGGGTTCGCCGGTAGTTCCAGGGTGATTTATTGTATTAGAACCAGCGTCCTAAACATGGACATGACAACCAAGGTTGAATCAGTTTGGTATCACCTTACTTTAAAAATGCTCCGATTGAAAGAAGACCTCACCGCTGGAGAGCAAATATACCATGCCTCACAATGTTTTCATATAGTTACACTATTCGAGTTATTACTGCACACTAGAATCCGAAGTACCCCCAAAAGGGTAACAGTGCTAAAGAAGATGACCTTATGGCTACGTCCACCATTGGGATAAGCTTATGAATTGAACGCTCCCTAGAGGTTTTTGGGACACCTGTAACGTCAAACCTTATCCCTGTCACGTTAGTAGAGTTTTTCTCAGAACCAAGTAAAATAGCATCAGATCAGATCTTCTGATGATATGCAAAATACATGGATGCTACGTAGACATTATGGACCTCATAATTAGTACATAGTTGTAAATCTGAATATTCGATTAATCTCGAAACAATAGTAAGGCTGTTCTTAAGATTGGCGACTTCATCATTTTTGAGTGAGATTACAAAGAAACAACCATTTGATAAGAAGAGGTCAAACAACTGAACGAGGTTGCCAGAATGAATGCACAAATTCATCGTAAAGTACTAATTCCCCTACATTATCAAACTGTATGTTATTTTAACGATGACAGTGTATTTTCAACGTCGCACATTAACCAACTCAAGTGTTGTAAGCTAACAATCCGCCAAACTAATGTGCGCGGTTAACACGAATAGCCCTGATGAGTTGTGATTACTTTTCTTGAATGATAAGTTAGAAGACGAAGCTCAGAAAATGCATATTTTTAGGCTAATGATAACTATTGCCCTTCAGTCCCAATGAAGGTATGGGCTTAAAGTTGACTGAAATGTCCTGATTACAGGGTTATCAACTAAGGTCAACAGGAAGAGTACTCTGTTCTCCACTGAGATAATCGGGCAACTTGAGCATGAGTCACTCATAGATAAATTGTTAAGAATGTAATTTTGATGAAACCAATGGAGAAGTGATCAATACGCTCAATCAACATTATCGAGTGTCTGAGTTCAAACGGTGCTCTAGATGTCTGTTCGTCTACTAATGAGCTCTGATATAAGCGAGTCAGGTTCCGTTGTCATTACGCTTTCTTTTCTGATGCTTTTACCAGGATGTGGAAACCGCTCTCTAGCTATTTCTCATCAGTTTTAATCGTCATTGGCTATCCGATAAGCTTACCTGAAACGAGCAGACACATGTACTGCCTTGTTTTTACACTATGTGCCGGTTGGCCTTACCCTGTGACATTTGTATGTCCGTGTATTACATGAACACCGTCACGTCAATAAGCCGTTTCTGACAAGCCCGTCTGACTCCTACAGCGCCGCCAACGCATGTTCAGATGCCAGAGTAACCCAAGCGATCAGGTTGTGTACCGAGGTGGGATGCTGAGCGCAAATTTAGTGGGGAAGGCCACAGCTACGGAATAGCAGTCGGGAGTAAATGACGAGCTAGTAACAGGGTTTAGTGACTAAAATCCACTAGAACAGTTTAAGCCACGATAGGATAGTATATAGTGTGCCTTTCCAGAACAATCCAGCAGAACGGTACAGGTGAATGTGAAAGCTAAGAAACACTGTGATCGTTGTTTGACTTGTAGCAACTGTTCACTTACTGCCGAGGGTAGTGCGAACCCTTTTAAATAACTATACCGATTAACAGGTTGCTTAATTTTACACCACAAAAACCATTTCTCTTTCATCTCCGGACCCAACTGGTTTTACTGCACTTTCCTACGTCTATGTCTACATTCTTTTTCAAATTGGAACGCAATTAGGAAATCAGACGCAAACTTCCATACTAAACTGTCACATCGTTCGTCTTTTCACAGCAACCCCACCTGAGGCTAGACAGCCACCAGTGCCATTACCATCCCCGCAGCCACCAGAATTTATCTATTCACCACCGTTCCACGTCGACATGGAACCAACACAGCCGCTGGTGTTGGAGGCGGAAGCCAGGGGTTATCCTCTACCGGATATGCGTCTTTATCACAACGGAATATTGGTCGAATCTGACCAGTACCGCGTTGTGGAATCCATTCCAGGTAGCGGGCGAATCCGGTTGCAGATCAACCAACCCCAACTGGACGACCAAGGCGACTGGACGATTGTGGCCTCGAATAAAGTGGGCACCACAAGCAAGACGGTATCCGTTGCTCCCAAAGTTGCACCGTGAGTTCTCAGTAATGTAAGAGTGTAACATTTGGCCACTGACTAGGTATCCAGGGTTAACCAGGGAGAGGTTGTATCAAATCTGGACGAGATTTAATATCTCGTAGAATCAAGGTTTGTAATCATTTGTTGTAAGTACGATTTGTTCAGTGTTTATATAGACTTCCAGCAGGTAAACGCTGAAATCGTTTTTACACGATTTCTAAAAAGAATAAAAGAAGATTGGGCTCAGATTGGAGTAATTTCTTAGGTAAACTAAATGCATGTTCAAGCTGATTGTCCAAATATATGAATTGTCTAGTGCAACAAATGTCAAATAGTTGATTGTTTGGTAGCTACCATTCAGTACGATACGATTTTCCGCTCAGTCAAGCGGTACTAGTTTGAGCCAGTTATTCAGTTTGGATATGGAGTCGTCGCATGTCCCCGGAGTGGCCATCCCTTGTTTTATGTACAGTCCGCTTGCATAACCCCTAATCCTTGTTGTCGCTTTGGCGTCATGTTTCTGAGTTAGTGAGAGATAACTTTAAGGTGGGTGGGCGACTCGAGTTTGTCTTCTCGTGGATTAGCTGTTACCACAGTCATATAGTAGAAAACAGTTCTGTGCTTTATTGAACCAACCTGTCATCAAGTGCCTTCTCAACCAATTCTCATTTTTGTGAATTTGTGTAGAAATTTCACTCACTTCACATACAACGAGCTCTGCAAGTTACTGAGCATTCCTTTCACGGGTTTACATGAAGGGTTATTTCTGAAACCGGACAGAAGGTTCTAAATGAACAGTGTATTAAAAATAGACCGACTCATTAGCAGTACTCATGGTTGTTGACAAGCCGGAATGTGAACGATAAGCAATCTTTCAAAGTTTATGTTACCGGCGGGTGGGGATTTCAACCGGCCACATAGAATACGAAACCCACCTTCGTCAGTTACACACATCCTGAAATCAAATTGAAGATTCCTAAACAGTTTAAAGTACCCAATTGATATATTTTGATCCCGTCTAATGGGTCGTCCATCTGTCTACCGCGTTCTCAGTCTCTGCTTCTGCACTGGCCAGTGTAGTACCCTCGAGCTTTTCTGTCAGCTGATCGACGCATTTGTCATGCGATTCATGTTCGCTTTCCTAGACCATTTTGAAAGGGCAGTACAACACATCAGGGTGAAATGGTTAAGGTTCATCTATTATTTGAGGGAACTAAGGAATTGTTTGTTTAAGTCATCCACAAAATGTTACGGACGAGAATTGTGTACTATGTACAGTTATCATCTTCCTCCTAAAAAATCCTCCTCTAGCTGTCTGCATCATGTAGGTTGGATGAACTCGGTTCATGGAATGGTTTGTCCATACTGGTTACGGCTAAGTGTGCTTTACTATAACGCTGTACTAATCTGCCTCAAAAAATATACTTAATTCAATAAGTCAGTGTAAAGCGCATCCCGGAGAGCAGGATATTCGGTTCCGTACTCATGGTGCTACGGGTCCACTGTATGGATCACTTGTCCTGTGAACATCGTTTTTGTTTGGTTGATGAAAGTAGCAGGCATGCTTTATTGATTTTTTCAGTCCCCGCAATCCAAACAAGAACAGAATCGGTCAGGAATATGCTGTGTAACTTATTGAATGTAAATCGTTTAATCACCCCTTCTTCCAGGCAGCGCGTTTTATCCTATTTAAACTGACGATAACCTTATGCGGTAATGTTTCTTCATATAGATTGAACATTACGTACAATTGATCGCAGCTGTCGCATTCCCATAGACTTTCCAGTCGGCTTCTATCGAAAAGAAGCACTAGACTCGAGTTTCGCTCTCATTAGA
>LUCH01017224.1:0-80905 GCA_013368495.1 Paragonimus heterotremus
CCAAGAACTTGCATGTTCAAATTAAAACAGTTATTGTTCTGAATCAGTTGAGAATATTGTTGGAGCCGGTAACACATGTTCCAGCATTTGCTGTGATTCATGCGCAGGTTACAGCTTCAGTGTTAAGCCAGAAGGCACACTGAATCGCCTCGTAGGTGTAGCTATCCGAATTGGTTGGTTTGTGCATAGTTTCAAACAAATTGTCACAGGGAACAGTAGACAAGTCGAATGAATTTTTAGACGGATTATTTGTCCAAAATTTTGCTAGTATAGTGCAATAACAAACTAACACTAGTTGGGGAGGGGTTCAGATAGTCTTTAAATGCGGTTAAAGAAGGAGGCTGGTGAGGGAAAAAAATAAATGAGTGGTTAATCTTTATAATAACTAAACTGTATGAGCAATGTGAAAGAAATGGACAATACAGACGTGAATCATACCTGTGTATCCTAGTGAACACTGCATTCGTGCTGGATCATCATGGATAATTGTACTCTAACTGGAGGTATTACATCAAGTGAACTGATTAAGATGCTGTAGTGAACGTGGAGGCTTACACTCAGACTATTCAGTCTTGAACAAATAGCACCATTTCATATTGGATTATATTTACAACTGAAAGTAGTAATACCGTACAGAAATTGAGTGCTGCTACACTTGAGGTTCCGGTGATTGCGTGAT
This sequence comes from Paragonimus heterotremus, assembly GCA_013368495.1. Lineage (NCBI taxonomy): Eukaryota > Metazoa > Platyhelminthes > Trematoda > Plagiorchiida > Troglotrematidae > Paragonimus > Paragonimus heterotremus. Next base: position 680 of record LUCH01017224.1, read on the forward strand.
TGATACACCTAAGGGTCTGGATTCTATGCAATGATTCAGTAAACAGAATTCGTAAACCGAAGGAATGACATTCTGCTCACCATTCGCCAAAAACAAATTTGTCGCATACTACATTGAAACTGTGTTCTAATTGATCACCGATCGTAATCCAAAACAAGTCGCGTCTTTTAAAAGATCGTGTGAGCACCATGTTATCTGACATCAATGTTGGCGGTTTTTTGGGTTGCTGTATATAGATTCAATCATGTGGATGGAACAAACAAGTTTGAGCTTCAAAGTGTCAACTTCTTCAGCCTCTCCAACTTTGTAATACGGTCATTTGGCAGTTCAGGTGGCAGTATGGTATCAAGTGGTATTACAAACCGCCAGTTCAAAAATAATACTGTATATAAGTATTAGTGAGATGATTCCGACAAACGTTTGGGCCCTGTCCTTCAAACCTGCACTGTAAAATCGTACACAAAATTTTCTATTCTGAAACATGTGCAAGCTCATCCGTAAAATCAACAGTGTTTCAAGATAACTGAATCTTTTCACTTTGCGTTAGCATATTTTTTTAAGAACGAGCTAACAGTTCATTTTGAGATGAATACAATTATTTCGACATTCCACCTAAAAATACCAAACAGCCTGTTTACAAACAGGTGTCGGCTTATGATACAGGTCAGCCTTAATGGTAATTATCTGTTTCTGACTGTTGTTGCACCTGGAATAGATGAAGATTTCTCAAAGAACCTGTTGAGACTGAAATCGACAGGTTCTTTTCAAAAAATGTAGGTCATTTCCATTTGCTGGCATGGTGTTCTCATGATAATTAAAAGATTTGAATCAGGTCACTGAAGTTGTTTCGTAACAACAGAGAAAAGAGCATCTCCATCTGCATCGACAACAGTACCTCAGTGGTTGACATCGGTGTAAATATGGAGCTCGCTTAAATGCAGTTCTTTAGTGTCTCATCCGTGATAAGTACTCTCTCAAACCGTATAATCTTGAGTTATCCCTCAGAAGATGAAAACTGAAACAAGGCTGTAGTTTAAAAACTTTCACACTGGAGACTTCACCGACCGCTTTTGCATGCACTTCAGTCGTCGCTACTCAAAGAGCGCATACAATTGATGAAGAGGTTACTGTCGGGGTTTTCTATAAATGAATATCAGACATTTCTGCTTTTTGTAAAAACCGATCAATTTATTTGTGATATGTCGTACACCACTCACTTTCTTGATATCGCATTTACAAGTTAGACTCAAATGTTATCAATTACACCCGCTGTCTGTTATACAATTGAAACATGCTAATGAACTCAGAAGACGGGTTATTGAGGAGCCATTTTACAAGAGGGGCTACCCTATTCCAACACGTGGTTTATATCAAAGTCCAATTTGATGTTCTCTCTATTCATTATGCTGCAGGTGCAAGATTTGGTTATTAACTCCACTGCAGAAACGAACGCGTTTGAAAGTGTAAAATCCGTTTTCGAAACTCATTTCCTGGACTAACAAATCTTTCGTTTTAAGCTTATCATGTTAAACCTAGTGCTATCAAACGATTGTGTAGTTTCATAGCCTGCTAAATTTGCCTGCTTTATGTGCAATTATTCGTTTGCCATCACGCTAGTCGTCTGATCTTCTGTCATCTCACGGTTTTCACGACTTCTAGGTTAAGCATGAATTGATTGGTAAACTAAATCAACAAGCTGCTGTTGTTTCCTAGTGAACATTTCAATACGTGGTCGCCGAGTGTTTAATTCCTGAAGCTTACTGACCAATCCCAAGTATGATTAGTCAAGTAGGTTGAATATTCTTGGTTTGGATTTACGGTGGATATGACGGGAATTGAATTCGCTTGGTAAATTCAAGCTAACTTCGGGTCAAATTGGCGTTCGTTCCCGAATTTGTGTTCATTTATTCGTAATGCGTCCAATATGTGAACCCGCAAAGATAATGTGTGAAGCACAAATCATTTACTTCGACTTGGTCTACTTGGAATCCTCCTTTTCTTTGAAGTGAGCTATCGTGTTTAAATTGCAAACTAAAACTTCTGAGGATTAGAGTTGTTATTCAAATTATTCACAACACCTCCGGTTCACTCCGAAAGTAACTTCGAATGACGGTTTTTGTGTTGTTCAAAGCGATTTATTGGGCGTGAGATTAAATAGTCTAAACGACTGAAAGAACATTTTCCGGTCGGCCTGAGGAATGATTAATCAAACCCACAAGCAGCTCAATTACCACTCACTCTGTTCACATGAACTGATACTTTGATCTTGTTTGGTCCACTGTTATTATCTGTCGTGTTCCAAGGAAACAATCATGATTGGTCCAGCAGTGCCGTCTAGCATCGACGGGGTCGATTTCAGTTACGTCACTTACTTCCACTTTGTGTCCAGGAGTCTGTTCGACCACCACCGTGGTTCGAATCTAGCATAGTGCAGTTTGCGTCATCGACAACGTCAAAGGTACATCTCACGTGCGGCAACATTCTAGGGCATCCTCCAGCTAATTTTTGACTGGTCTAACAGCACTCAACTCACGTGGCATGTTGTGCATTCTTTTACCTGGCTAACGTTCACCATTAGACGGTATGAAGATTTTAAGAGAGAATGAGAAGCGCCCAAAAATACTGGCCAAACCACCTTATTTTCGTAATGCAAAATGTTTTCTCTTTAGCATTTATTATACTTTAATCATCATGAAGATACAAACCGACGAGTTTGCTTTTAAAACGGTCATGATAGCCCCAGTTTGTTGTAATTTAACAGTCTGAACTGTCTTCACACTGATTACCGCACTGTAACCTATAATCGAACTTCAGTAACAGCGTCACTCCTCACTTCCGTTTAAATATTACTAGAACTAGATTACCATAGTGGAGCCGCTCCAAAATTATGACCATTTTCAAATGGTAGACGAGTAGTTCATTTATAGATACTGAGAAGAAAGTTGGTCATACTAACACTTCTCCATTGGAACCGCCTCAATGGTGGCGTCGGTGTCACGACGCACAACTCAATAAAACACATGTAAACCAATTCCATTGTGAGCTCTTCTAGGCTGACATTTTATTCAAGAAAACACAAACAAACAAAACGGGACTGTATTGTAAGTGGCGCTAAATTGACCACCGCTTGCGCCTACCATGAATGGGCCGTTGGCTTATCGTATATGTGATAGCGATGAACAACACGGAGCATTAGATTAACGGTTCTTATTCAGTAGTCTGCCAAAACACATGGTTGCATAGTTGACATTTTCTGTCACAGTTGTAATGCTAAAGCATACTGATGAAGGGGTACGTCTGAAACAATTTTAAGACATGCGTGATACCAGTAGAAACTGGATCTACCACTTCATTCACAACAGACAGATCTTCATTTCTGGTAAGATGGAAAATCGCAGCATGAATCAGATGCGTCGAACAATGACTGCCCTGAACTGCATCATTGATTTTGTCGTTAGGCCTCGGTCTAAATGTGCCCAGTCTGTAAATAGTCCTTTATATTGCTCGCTGTTGTGACTAAAGGTGTTGCACTGCGTTGCACAGTTGCGAATGAAAGTGTTTACGGTATCGAACAGATGACTGTAGTAATTCGAAAATAGACATAATGTCCATGAGAAGGATGATTTGTGAAAGTGAATGTGAAACGTTACAAAATGTACATCACCTTTAACAGAATTCGCGAGTGTGTAGACTCCTGAGTATACCACCTGCTTACTGACGAAATACTAGAATTCATTAGTGGAAAATGTACGCTAGATTTTCCATACATGTCTAACTGCGCCAAGTGGCTCAATGCCTGGAGTGTGGTTATTACCGAAGTTGAAGGAAGGAAAGCACAGATGCTATTAAGTACTCCAATGAAGTATACTTCCATGAGGTAATAGCCTCAAACTTGCAACACTACCAAAGGCGGATATTAAACCCCAGACAATAGTGTACACAGTTCGTGTGCTGCATACAAACGATGCAGTTTAGTATACGTAACTCAAAAGTAGAATAACTTGAAGGTCGCTTGTTTTTATAAACTGCTCGAGTTGTTGGTCGTTACTCAACCAGGCTCACACAATGCATGAATGTGCCGGCTAGTTGACAACACCTTACGTTACTGTACAGAGTCTAACTTGCCAAATCCTATGTTCAACATGAAAAACAAGATCTCGGTGAACAGACTGTTTTCGATCAACTCTCCCATCCGGTTGGTGAAACTATATAAAATTCACTGGTGATAAAAATTGCTAGTGTTCAACAAAATAAGGAAGAGACAACGTTGTTGGATAAATGATTAACTCTACTTTGTCATGGTTAGGAACACACAAAATCGGCCCTCCGTAGTCATTGTAAATCGGGTTTGGTCAGTAGAAAAGAGACAAAGTGTTTCGTCGGTTGGGGTCCGTGTTCGATCAAGAAATCGCCAGGGTGTGAACGAACTGTTACTGAACTCACAAATCCCGGTGACGTAGTCGGGTTATGACCGTCTTTGTTGCTGAGAAAATGCGGTATTGTCCTTTCGCAACAAAGTGGTCAGGAGGTTTTAGCCATGTGAAACGTTCTCTTATTGTCTATACGTCGACCACGATCGAGTGATTCGGTCCGGACTGATGAATCAGTGCACTTGTTGTCCTAGAGCGAAGACAAGTACAGTAATGTTCTTGGATTCTACTAGCTAAGCACCAGGTATTGCGATCTAAATATGACGAACCACAGGGACAGTCGAATGGATAGATCGAAAAAAACATTATTAGATATGTTATCTTTCGAATTATGTGTCACGTCTTGTTCTAAATGAAAGATGACGATAGAAATTGCACCACGATGGGTCATGCTAATGGCGTTAGTTAGTTGACGCCACTGCATCACTCTTGAAAAGTAAAGCTAAGCAGGCGTTTTTCTTGTCCACAACGTTCACTGAGGGTCGGTGTAATCTCGCTTACATGTTGGTGCTGATGAAATTACCAGGGTAGATAGTAATACCTTCTAATCACTTAGTTTTACTTGTTTGCTTTGTCAACACTCCGAAAGTTTTAAGATTTCACTCGAACAAATGTTCGGTTTTCAGTGATGAACACTTGTTCGTCTCTTCCCTGCTCCAAAGCGCCACTACTTGAGTAATGTAAAGTCAATCGGTCCACCCATTCGTGCTGTAACTGGGCGACATAATTATGGTGAAGAAACACCCAACCATTGTGTCCCGGTAGTCCCTCTATCGTAAACGACTTGGTATAAGAGGCAAAAGAACTAGTTAGTAGCTTTGTCTGGAGGACATCTTGCTTGTGTTTTGTTGATTTGCATGCCGTGATGTTACAGCTTATAAACAGTTGCGGTCATTGGACAATTAACGTCATTACGAAAATTTGATTGTAAAGGTGCTTAACGTTCATTTACATCAGCAAGCTTATAATGACTGGTTTATTACTTTTGGTTGTACAGAAAACTGCCCCATTTCTACCCGCCTGGAAATGTTAGACCAAACAATTAGTTCAGATATAAAGTCATGTTAGTCAGTCCCATCAAAAGCAAAATTAATATTGTCTGGTCTCTCATTACAGCTGCGTAATTTGGTTGGAACCAGACATGCTCTGTCGATTACAGATGTGAAACTTGATAAACAATCAGTATTGATTAAACATATGAGCTGGAGTCACTCAATGAAGAACAAATCAGATTTCAGTGCAATTTACCACTTCGTATAGAAAACCCTAATAGCGTGCATAATAATCGCTAAGATTGTGTATTCTATGGTCACGTTAGCGTGTTTCTATTATGCTTCCAAATCAACTAACCATATTGATACTTCATAATGTTCCACAACGCCCATGATATAGGATAAAAGTTCCAACTAAAGGAAGGTTTCATCTGATTACTACTTGAGGAAAAAATGATTTATAATAACTGGATTGTGAATTCTTATCGATAAAAGGTATATGTCCTTGCAATCCGTAGACGTTTATTACACTCAACAAATTATGGCCGACCTTTAGCGAGTTCATTTCACACAATCACGGGTACTAAACAGAATCAGTCCGGAAAGCCGTCCATCTTATTCATTGTCTCAGCTTTCCAGAGATGGATTACTGTATTGAATGATTATTATAAAACACACTTTTCCATACCTTCTCCAGCTTAGGAATATAATGATATACTGTGCCTAAGGCAAATAGTGATCTTTCTCTAACGTGTGATAGAACAGAAGCAGGGTTGTCCAGTGAGTAAAAGACTCCTCACCACCACCAATTATGAGTTAATACTGGCAAAATATGGGGGATCCCAAAAACAGCAAGAAAACATCCAGCTGTCTTGCATCTCAGACACTCCGAATTAGTTGAACCCCTTAGTTGTTCGCCGTAGGTCGATAAGCCGACATTATATCGCCTAAAGGAAAATTGATAGTCTGCATAAATTTGTAACCCCTAAGCATGCTTTGACCACAGACAATATAATCACAAGAGACATACTAGACCGAATTAGTTAAGTGGGACGTTCAATTTACAGAGTTATTTATGTTGCTCTGGTGTCACTATCACGTAAAGATCAAAAAAATCCACTTGAGTGAACTGCAATTGTGCACACGTTTTCGTACTATATACGTAACTACATCATTTAATTCGTTCGATTTCAGTTAAATTTGTTTCGTCTGTGTCTCGATTCTACATCTTTTATTGCAAGATGTTACTCCTCTATGAATCTGTCAGTACTCCAGTGATAATTGCAATGCCCATCATTCTAAAAAAGTGAACAATGTGTGACATTTTGAGTGTATGATGCAGATTGAACAAAAATTCCAGAGACCTTCAATAGCTTACCAAAAGTATTGGTGATTTGACAAACACGCGCTTTCGGTTATTCGACGTTGATTCAGTTATGTAATAACTTACACGGTCAATATCAATGTGGTAGTAAACTCAGAAACAATTTTTCACAGAGGCCAGATAAACTAGGTTGGGAAAGACATTAAGTGTTCAGAATAGTATTTGGGTATGTAGTCTGTTGGAGGCAAGAGTAATCGGTGAGCTTGAACAAGTTTGTCCTATCCAGATATTTTTTCTTACATATGGAAAGTTTGTTAGCCTCTCTGGTGTCCAGCATAACATGTGTGAAGCTTCTGGATTACTGATTAGACAAGTTAGCCCCGGTAACTCTGCAGGGAAAGCTTCCTTTCCAAAGAATACATGAACATCATCAACTTGTTGGACCCGGTAAGGGTGAGTTGCAGTGCAATTCTTAACCAGTTTCCTCAATCAGAACACTTAATTTCAACATAACTGACTTTCAGAAGTAGTTACCGCTTGTTCTGTAACTGTTTAAAGCTTCCGTTTGAGACACCATGTATATTTCAGCCAACAAGCCAGTGACATATTATTTTGTCCCGATGTCATGTGATAGACACAAAATTGTTTACCGCAATCTCAACAACTTTTAATTCTCCGCGTTTTTGCTGACGACCAGGTTGTGACATATCTCCACGAGCAACGTCCACTCGCATTATCGGAACTATCTGGTGGTTTTTCATCCTGATAATGGTCTCTTCATACACCGCAAATCTGGCCGCATTTCTCACTATTGACCGCATGGAGACAGATATTGATAACGTGGAAGATTTGACAAGGCAAACCAAAATTAAATACGGCACCCTTTTTGGAGGTTCCACATATTCATTTTTCAAGGTGGGTTTCTGGCTGTCACTACTAACCAGTTTAAAACAAATTAGGCATTTCATTCGAAGCAGTGACTTCTCTTTATTCAGTCCCCTGGGATAGAAAACGAACGAAGAATGTGGGCTGTTAAGCTTGCTTCCTGATCTCGTATACCTTTCACTAATGTATATTAAAATGTGTATGCTTTAGCGTGTAGCGACATCAATTAAACTAAACAAACGGTACAGATAGCATGAGCTAATATTCCTTGCGCCTGCAACTGTTTGCTGCTGCCTAGTAGATACGATTTCACTACTTCCTAAGGTTTCTGGTTTTCTGTTGTGTACTAAGACCGCTTCTGTCAACTAGTAAAGTGGACGATATCCTAAATGGACATTTCGAAGTCCAATTTTCTCCAAATAAAGTGTTATTGAACAATTACCTCATTTTGTCGATTCCCATACAAATCGGGACAAAGCAAACAGGTCGTAACACATCTGAGTACAAAATTTCGAGCCCAGGACTTTTCAGTTAAAGTGAAATTTGAGTAGTATTCCCAAGCGACCATGGTCAAAACCATAGATTTGACAATTCTCTTACGTCCGGTTTGCAGTCAGTGGAACCGTGGTTATAACGCTCGTTTTACACGCATGGAAACTGAGACCCATTTACAATTACAGACTCCCTAACGAGAATAAACTTTAGGTGCAGTGCATTTTTCTAGACGGACTGACTGGAATATTCCGTCTGTAGGTAAAACCTGTTAATTATTGCATATGAGATACCACTCAAAACATTCGACTACTCACCGATATTTTTGCTGTTTAATTTGCACTCTTGTTGGTCAATAAACTTTACAGCATCCAACTCTGAGACACAATCAGCAGCTGCTTCTCCAATCAATATTTTCTAGAGGTAATATTCAAAAATACAATAACAGAAGTAGACTAAAGTTGTGTCCGTTGTTTGCATACTACTCACCAAGCGTCCCTTAGGCAAAACACTATGGCTCGTCACTATTTAAAAGGTTCATTTGAAACCGGCGTGTGATAACACCCCTTTGTCAAAAAACAATGACTATAATTTAGACGCAGTACGTGAGTATAGCTTATTCATACTGTTACTTATTTCACAGTTTCAGTTCTTCATGTGCAAACAGCGATAGTGGAATCAAAAGTGCTTCTAAAGAGGCCAATGGCATATACATTCGTAAATGTCGGTCATTACAATAGACTACACAAATGCCACCAGTATGTACTAAATCATACACTAGGACTTTGGTCAAACTTTACAGTATAGTATACGAGTCCTTGAAAATTTGTTGAATAAAACATTTTAAAACTCAGAAAGTATTCGCGAACAGCGCAAAGCGTTGGATAAGACGCTATATAGGCGCTTGAACACAAGAATAGTTCGCCTCACTATTTAATTTGTGCTGACCAATCCAATCTACTGTGTAGTGTTAATTGACAACAAATTGTCGTGTAACCGTTTCAGATTCAATTATGGAGAACTCACTACCTAGTTTAACTAAAACCAACTACAAGAACCAAGCAATCTTGATTTTTGTGCATGTCTTAATGGTTAGGTTACGTTGGGTGTTCGGTCGTCTCCGTTCGTTTGACCCAGGTTACACTGTGACAGTGTGGCTATCCAGTTTGATAATGAAGTACAACTCACAATCTTAGAACAGACTTGTAACCGATCAATAAGTGTGTATTGCTGAAACGTCCACCCTGTCCACAAAGTTTTTACATCAGACGAACCGGTTAAACATCTAGTGGCCATCAATAAGCACAGTTATCTATTGTCCAGAAAACGCCCCGTCTACGGCTAGCTTTTTGGTCAAACTCGTACACGGAAACAATTTTTAATAAACTGGTGGATATCAGATCAGTATTTTTTAAAATTAACTTTGATGCTCGGTAGACTGTGATGAAATACACAGTGTACAGTTTCAGGTCACCCAAGGTTGTAGTAACGGTTCAAGAAACTTTCCCAGGAAGTTTCACGAGGATGTATAAAGGAACTAATGACCTAAATTAAGAAACCGCTTAGTGAGTGGCTCCTCGCTAACAACTTTCCTAATTTGAAACCCTTCCCTCACTTGCGTCTTTGTCCCTAAAAAATGAAACATTGTCTACCTTGTTTCCCCTACAACGATCTATGGTCTTTAGTTTGCATGTGCTTGAGTTACACTCAGGTTTTTATTTTTCAAGAGGGCTACTATGATCTCCTGGAGTGCAGGAATATAATGGGCAACTCGAGAAACAAGACACCACAAGGTAACCAGAAGTTTCCACTGCTGCTTACTCCCCTGGCTTTATACGAGCAAAAGAAACGGGTTAGTATTGTGCTGAAGTAACCCTTAGAATGGATACAGTACAAGTTATATTGCAGTGCAATGATGAACTTTGGGTAAACTTTCTATTACGTCAGCTATAAGTTTGTAACTGCAGCTGACTGTAGTTTTCGCGGTGAGGCAAACTTTTCCTGACAACCTTTACTGGAAAAAGCAACACACTCGGGTCCCTTTCTCGAAAAAGCATACTCGACAACATACAACATAGACCTATGTAACTATTTGATAACCTACCCGAGGGTGTATCTTCAGGAAAAATACATGTTTGCTACTGCTTGTAACCACCAGGTCAGTAGTCCCCCTCCCGTCGATCACTGTACAGAATGAGCAATTTTGCACATAAATCACTTTGTGGACGCTCATCTGCTGGAACACATCGCGCACTAGTTATAATGAGTACCTCGTAAGTAATGCGTTCACAATCGTCTAGCTGAACTAGGTTCATTATGTCTTGTCCAAATGCATACTCACATCCTATGCCTAAAAAATCTGTGATCTGACCTAAACAGGCTGTGGCATTAGATGATAATACCACCCACTCGAGTTGTAAAAAGATACACTTCGGGCCAATACTACAGAACGAGAGAGTATAAAGTAGGAAACATGGATAAGACATTGATCTAAACATCATAGATAAGTGAGCTATGCATTAACCAAATTTTGCTGAAGTTGCCTCGGCCAGTTTCCGTGTACGTCGACATCTAGGGGGAACTGTTTCAGATACCTCAACAACCGCGATTTATCAGTTGCGTTGGTTATTCTAGACACATACGCTTGTCGGATCGTCCAGGGTGGTCATAAAGATGTGCTACAAACCGTTTATCAACGTGAGAAGTTTAATTGCGCAAGTGGACGAATTCACATACAAACGCCCGGGGAACAGTGACTAGTTAGTTTGGTGGGGCAGAGGAAGAAACACATGCTCAACGAAGCACTGGGTTTAGGTCAACTTGATAGAAGCTATGTCGGTTGCTGTAACAGATCCCAGCGACCCAGTTCGATGTTTGTCTGTAGTCCACCCAGTACTGGGTGAATGCTGAGAACAGCGGCATCCTGCTGGCGTAAGCTTCAGTTCGTAATTCATCGGCGTGTTCTACGGTCATGTAGTGCTTGTCCAATCGCTCAGTTTGGGTTTTACACACTGAGTTAAACTTCGCATGTTGTTCAGATAGTAACAGTGTTTGAATGACGGAGCCAGAAGACGTTTATTGTGTTGGGTTCTTCAAGCTCAAATTTGACGAGTATATGCAATGAATTCAAGTATCGCCATCCACAGAAGTGGAGACCGACAGCTATGGCATTAGTATATTTAAAGCAGCAGTTACTTGAAAGTGGTTTTCGAATAGAAGACAGCCGCTAATTGCATTAAAAAGATGGCAGCGAACGACTTTTTCTAAAAGTGCAACACTTTTTCTTACCAAGTCTTCAAATATCCACCAATAAATTGGGCTAGCAGCTTTCTACCAATCGGTGGTCGATCCAATAGATACTCAGCAGTCCAGAATTTCACCCTTCCACGCTTTTCATAAAGTTGATCTGAAAGAAATCTATTGGAAAACTGCTGGATTTTGCACAATGGTTCTAAGTATCAGCATTCTGGCAACCAACGGTGGTTGAAGGTCGCATCTTTACTGATCAGGCTGTCTTCCATCATGTGAATGATACAAATACAATAGATCACTCTTTCAGTCTTAGGAAAACCCAGGCATACTATATAGGGTAGACCATTGCCTTAATCCGAAATTTCCTGCTCAGTTAGGAATACAACACACCATTCTGTCATAGACTGTGCTTTTTCGGCGGCATGATAAATGCCGCGGCCTATATGGAGTTTATGGTCTACAACGTTATTCAATATAATTAATCTGAAAGAGATTATGACAACAGAGTCTCAGAAGTTCACACTTCAGCTAGCTAGAAACTTCCATCGGAGTATGACACTGACGAATAGTTAGGGATTCTGGTTTATTTCAAGATGAACATCACCCACAATTGATCACCGCTGTCGCATTCCCACAGACTTTCCAGTCCGCTCATTTCGACAAGAAGCAGTAGACTCGAGTTTCGCTCTCATTAGAGCTCGTCATTAGTGTATATCCTTGCCACTGCCGGGACTAGAACCCTTGCCACGCTGTTCATGAGGAAACCGTGTTTACCACTGCGTTTTGAAACCCTAAAGATCAAACAAGTCCCGGTTTTGACTTTGAAACTTCCATTGCAGTGTCATGAAGACAGGACCACGGCTTCGAAAATCAGATGTATTTACTCTAGCTATTGTATACCTCTTTGGTTTGAACGCCTTCTGAGATACAGAATAATGCCACATTAACCCACAAAGTCAATTCACCCAGGCAGTGAATCCAGTAATAAATTGACGTCGAGACATTTTGAAGTGAGAAAAATCTTGCCGTCCACCCAACGAAGCAGCTTCAGAGAACCCTGCTTAAAACGCATTGATGTCATAGCCACTGGTTTCGATTTGTTTGGATGGTGGCGCATAACTTTAACTCACGAATTTCGTAAACTCATGCCCAAAGAGTTCAACACAGTCACTTTATGTTTATTGACGTCCGTTATTTCCATCATTTAGGCACGGTTGCCAATCGACCACCGTGAAGGATTTAACCCGATGTGTAAAAGTTAAATTTGACAAAGGGGCAGACATAAGCCGGCAGCAGAAAGCATCGGCAGATTGATATTCGATGCTCATACTAGTGGGTGTCACTATCCATATACGCTCAGTACTATGTGAAATATGGACAAGAAGTGAACCGGTCCACTGTGTTCCATCCCACCATCTGGCCAAGGGCTCTCATTTAACTGACCTGAACTCGGCGCCGTATCTTATGCGGGTTTCCTCTTCTCCCACACCACACTAACTGACCCATGTTTCTCGGGCGTTCATGTGTGCATTTGTCCATTTGCACAATTAACCGAGGCCACCCTCCATTTGTATCACCTGCTTCTCATCTACTTCGGGGTAAATATTTATAACTGTCTCAGCTAAATTTCACAAACACCGTTTGCAAGTTTTTCATTATTATCTCGTTAATTTTAAAGCATTCAGACATACCGACGTATCAGCGGATGTGGGAATTCATGAACGCTAACAGTTCATTATTTGTGAACAAAACCGAAGACGGAATTACTCGTGCTCTCAAGGGGAACTACGCGTTTATACTGGAGTCGACGCTGAATGAATACTATGCCCAGCGCAATTGTGAGCTCACTCCACTAGGTGGGCTGCTGGATCCCAGGGGGTACGGGATCGGATTACCGATTGGAAGTGAGTGCTGATGGTGTTTCACTTTCAATCATTCTGGTCAATAAAATCGAAATTCTGGTTCATATACTAACCCATACTGAAGTTTATGTTTTCACACCGTTGCAGTGTGACACTTCTTGATCTGGTCAAAACCGAAAACTTCATCTTTAATCCGTGTTAAGTCTGCTTACGGATTCTTCACCATCAGCCTCAAATTGTTTCAAGCAAAGGGGAACTCCTGTTTTATTGCAGTTTACTAAAGTCGAAATCAATTTAATTTTACAGTTCAGTTCAAATCAGCAACTGCCAAGTTCGATTTGCTGTGCCATCAGTCGACAATTATCCGTTCAACCCATTGTTCCCACGGCCTCGCACAGCAGACTCACGATGGTGAGCATCTCAAAGGTGGTCCAACTCCATGTTCAGCTTGTCAACTGATGCTCGAAAGGGCTTGGCCACGCGATATTCCTTTTAGGAGACAAGTTGCGATCGCAGTAGCTACCCCTAAAGTGAACGCAAGCGGCATCACTACCCAGAGCTCGTCTTAATCCAGTGAGCACACCCTATAGAGAATACGTAAAATTTTGCTAAACTCTACAACACAAGATAGACTTATCGCATCCGCGGTGGTACTCGCAAAGCAACTCTAACGTCGCAGGGAGTTTAGGATTTTGGGGACGTCGATGGTGATCTCATTACAGACCCTTTATACGTAGGTTAAAATGTTTTAAGTGGTTGGTGGTAGGATAAAACCTCGAAAGACTCTTGCGTGCATTTGTAAGAAAGAATTCAGAATGTGGGAAACATATTTCTTCTTTTTGCGTGGATTGCATATTCTGTAGAGAATAGGCTGTACTTGTGATAACAGTAGAAAAAACAAAACTGCAAAAACCTCGAATCTCCCAACAAGTTCTAAAAATATTCCGCGAGGATAACGGAAAAACTGAATTTAGGAAAATATTTACATCAACGATAGCTGTAAGATGTTTATACTATTGGTAGATGTAAGTTAAAATTGTCTATCATTTTAGGGTAAGTGAATGTAGAACAGCCTTAACAACACCCGAAATCAATAGTTATAAACGTGGAGTTAAACGTAGTCGATGCTCAACGGTAAGCTCATAGGTTAATAGGGACACATTCTTGTAGATCACAATTAAGATAACCTAATACAATGCAGGTGCTAACCGAAAACTGAACAATATGTGACGAGTTACTTTATGCAGCGAAGAGCGGCTATTGATTGCAGACTTGTAAAGTGTCTGATCAAAATTAGAAAAATGGAAGACGAACGTTAAAATTAACCTATCTTTAGAGTTTAGGGTTATCAGGTCCCATATATGAATGAGCAATCAGTAACCAGTAAAGAATGGCGAACTGCTGGGCAGGCCTAATAGATTTGCGATATTACGCAACATATATTGCATGCTTCAGCAATTCTTGGAGTCTTGTAATCGTGACAGTGCAGTTATGCTAGACCCAGAAAATGCATCAATCTTCTATTTTCTAGCCGTTAGGAATTAGCAAAGACTGAATCTCATTGTAGATTGGTGCCATCTTTCGCTGTTGGTTCTACTCACCTTGTGATTGAAAACTGTCATTGTATATTCTGCGATGACTACATCTGTACACCTCTCGTCGGTGTCTAATCCAGAGCCGAAGTTCATCATCTGAGAACAGTCACACAGCTAACCCAGCAACTTCGTGATTAATAGCCTCCTTCTGAATTCCACGTTCGATTCGGTTTCGTTTATCTTGGTCATCATCTCAGCTAAACTTCAGTAGTAGACATCATCCATCAAGAGGGACAACATCGTTTGACAATGTTACCTGCAGCTGAAGGTTGAAGTAACATTTTATTCACACACCGAGCGATTCGTACGTTGATGGTCAGGTGCCCTCTAAAGAGAAGTTGAAACAAGAATTCATTTGATACCAGGCAATATCGAGGTCACTGGGACTTCCACGTAATGTAGATAAGGAGTAATGCAAAAACGAGGTAGACCTTCCCCATTGGTTTGTTCGGCTCTACTTGTTGTTCTTCTGTCTTAACGAAGCACATATTCAAACGTATTCTCATATGACCAAGCCAATCCTACGCTTGAGTGTCATTAATAAATCTTACTTGAGTGACAAACCTACTTGTTAAAACTGTTGACTTTCCATTGGTTGGAACGGGCAGCGTACCACCATCAGCTTTTATATCAAAAGGCTGGTTCAGTTCAATCTCTGTCACCCTCTAAGCATGAAGAATTGTGCGTTGATCGTCTAACTACGTGGGGGTGTTTTTGGATCACTATGGAAACTAAGTTGAGGAGTATGTTCTCGTGATCACCGTTCAGCTTGTACCCCTTCCAATATGTTAGGATGAAATAGCCGCTTCTTAAACTTGGGTCAGATTTGTGGTTATAGATATATCAGAGCGTTCATTCGCAAATCAATGCTCCACAAGCGGACTTGACCTTATGTGGATCGCTCTTATGAAGGCAGACTGGAAGTGGTATGTTCACATCGCAAACTGTTTAAGTTGAATCGACACTGTTATTCATGTCAACCAAAGTTGATATGACGACAAGAAAGCTTGACGATGGACTTTGAATGAAACAGTTTCGGTGCTCCCCAACAGTTAGACTATGCATTTCAGTCAGAGATAACCAATTTGGCAAGTATTGGTAACTGACATGGAGATCGGAAAAAGCTTAATTGAAGAACTCATGATGGTGAATAAAAACGGTCCAACAAAACAGCTGAATAGGTGCTCGGATAATGTCAGCGTGATAACAAACTATGTGACCTTCTAGTAGTTCCATCCACTACACTAACAGGACAGAGTCTGAACGGTCACGGAAACGATGACAGAAATAGTATGTTATTCCAGGTAAGGTATGCAATGCCTCGAGGCAAGGAAATAAGTGTGTGTGTGTGTGTGTGTTATGTCGTCTTTAGTCGACACAGTTCTCTCGAATAAAAAACATATAATGATTAAAGCAAGCTATACAGGTTATGAAAACCCTGTGAAAAGCGGTACAAAATAACAAAAATGTAGAACTAACAGTTTACTAGTTATTTATAGTCCTAGCTGCTTTTGTTGTAAGTTTGTTGTTCTTGTTCGAACCCAGAATGAACCACTTGATAGTGACGTTGAAGAACTATTCGTCAGTCCCATCACAAACGAGTCTAATTAGATCGATGGTCAAGTGGATAAGAACTTCAGCTCGCAACACGTAAAGTGTCGATTTAAATCTCATTTGGACTGATTGAAGAAAACACATTGTTGAGTATTTGTGTGTGAATGCGCCAATGGGTTACTATGGCTAGAATAAATCAATCAAAACCTCGGCGGTGTTATCAAACCATACAAGAACAATTTCAAATTTTTGTGATTTATCATTCCACTTTGCTAAATCTGTATAAACATTCACAGTTGAGGAAAGAAATGTTGATTTAGAGTTCTCTTTCGCTTCCTTTATTTACTGTGTCCGCAAGCACGTAGAAAAAATGAATAAACACATCTAATTCTTCATTTTTCCCCGAAGAATCGCATAGATTACTGGGAGTGGGATAACAGGAACTGGTCTCATGACGCTTTGTGTACAAACATAACAATACGCTTTTTGCGAATCGTTACCTGTAACATTTAGGGAAGATGCATCAAATAGAGATAGCACCTTTAATTCGTGATAGTCACCAAAATGTCACATTTCTTAATAACACAACAAAGTGGAATGCTGCAAACCTTCTCGGCAAAGTTTGATTAAGTAACCGCACTCATTCATTTCAGTTCAGTCAAGAAATTTTCTAGTCGCATTTCAAAATAAAACATCTGGCGCATAATGTTCACGGTGTTGTGAAACCTAAAAATCTAGTTTGAACAGCTAACCCTTTGGATCATTTGATGAGTTGTATATAAGACAGCAGCATGACTGAGTGATTGAGTGCAAACTGGAAAGTTTCGTACTCTTTGCATTGTTTCCTAGCCCGACTGGTAAAACGCTTGTCGCGTCTGAGTAAGATATGTTTGTTGCCGAAGGTCAAATATTTCGCAACTGGATCTCTTCGAAATAAAACACTTTGTCCTACCGTCATCACTGACATCTATTTACAGTTTGGTGACCAACTGGTAAGTGATCACTATCGCGCATCAACATAATTGTGTTTAACCCTCATGACTATCACTGACTAAACTGCTCCCTCTCAATAAAACTACAGATTTACCCAAACTCGCTTTCCGTTGGTCAGCTGAAAATTCTATCAACTCTCACTACAGACTAACCACGTATACTAGTGGAAGTTCAACTTTGATTTGAAAAGTAACCAGTTGAGTTTGTCGATTAGATTATTTACCAGTGGGAGTATCAGTAACAACGTTGGCCTATGGTCCTATGTCAGTTAGCTTCTGAAACCTGATACTCACGAACAATCAGTAACTGAGCTTCATGGTGTTCACTAGGCTAGTCATAGTCTAGTTGTCAAAAAATGTACTAAAATAGAAGGAGACACACAGTCTGCTACTTATTCTGAAGTGCTCACTTTTAATTGATAAACTGTGTATTTCCATGGATTTTATACTGAGTACTCTATCGGCCGAGTCTCATGTTGTCTAATAACTAGCAAATATTCTAAACTATTGATGAGAAGTAGGGAATTTTGGCTAATATTAGTTATCCCTCATTCATTACTAGGAACAACCCACACAGACGGACTTTTCAGTCGGCAGTTTTTGTAATGAAACACCAGACTGGATTTTCTTTTTTGGTCGAGCTCGTCAGTAGTGTATATTCTCATGACGGTAAGGCTATGAAGTCAATGTGGTTCAGTCCTTGCATGGCCTAAGTCGGTCGTCATTACTGAGGTGTTTACGGTGCAGTGGTCAACATAACTGCATCAAGAAAACGTGCACATAAATCAAATCCTAACCATGGCAAAAAAAGCACCGATGAAGGGTTTTAACAACGGTGAAACTCGAACTTACTGTTTCCTTTCAAAAGAAGCTGCTGAGAACATATCAAAGTTGTAACCAATTTCACATAGTCCTGAAGTCATTCATTCTTTTCATATCGTTTTACTAGACATAGTCATCGTTTTTTAGGCAAAGATAGTCAAAGTGGACTTATCGGTCTTGTCGCTTAAACGGTCAAGGTGTGTTCACCTGAACTGAGATCAAGTTCAAGAATGGTGGGGGTGAACCCTGTCAATTGAATAGCCACGGACTGAAAATGACCACAAATGGTTAAATACCAACGACTACCGCGTAAAAGTGTTACAAACTGACTCGACACTAGCACGGTGGGCTAAAAGACTAATAGCTGTTTTCCAAAAACCATAATAAAACGTCAGATGAGAACAAGGAAACTAACTGTTCGCAAGTCAAACAGAGTTATCCGTAGTATCCATGTAAACAAAAATCTGAAATTCTCGGGAACCTGACAAAATTAGGACACTTGGTAACTATGTTTTGTAACGTACGACCTCACCAATTGTTAGTATAACATAAGTCGAACCAGCGAAAACCAAAATGCGACAGTTGAAAACGTGTGTACTGGAATTGTCAACAAAGAGATCGGCCACTCACTATTGCTAGCAGAAGTGAATATGTTGTGACTGCAAAAGACACTTGGCCTGTGAAATCGTTTATTGCATGAATTCCCGTACAAGTTGTGCGAAAACACGGGACCACGAATGCGTACACTCATTTGCATGACTGACGCGTATCCACACACACTGAGCAGCAGTACGTTACTATTCGTCTTGGTTACACGTACGATTTTGAATTATCTACCCAGTTTATAGAACCTAATGGTCTGGAAAAATCCTGACAGCCATAGATTGTAATGAAGGATGAATACATTATATCGTTTCTAACAATGAAGTATGTCACGACAAAGCCTAGTACTGGTAGTCCGATTAGTTTGTCTGGCAGAGTGGGTACAAAACTTTTCAATTAATCAGGTTGTCATATGATGAAATGCTGATCTTAACTGTCAGTCACCACCGCCAACGTACAAGTAGTCTGTCAAAAGAAATGGCATTAACTCACCAACTAGACTGAACATCTCTCAGAGTAGACTGCGCTGATCTAAACGACAGTTCGCAATTTATCGTTTGTGATTTACTTGTATTTGTAATCAAGGAACGAGAACCACAATAAAATGTTAAAAACTGATGTATTTAAGATTTACTACTTTGATCTTCATGCATTATGCTCCTTTTATAAATACCCTGACGTGAAAAAATAGCGAAGGCTAATTCATGAGCTTCGTCAAACTGCATTGGGTGGGATTTTGATAGTGGGCATCTAGGAGCATTGAGTTTTTTAAACTAATGTCCTTGTGACTGCCACCGGTGTTGGTTGCGTATAGAAAATTAGAATGTTTACAATTATTGATGAAAATCCATATATATCAGCTGTTGTTTATCGGACGAGTAATCTAGTAGATACAAGTTCCGGTTCACTATTTAAAAAATTGCAAATGATGTGTCAGTTAGAGAGTGAATGATTACGAGCAGTTCATTGCTGCTTTATCAGCAGGTCAGCACACGTATGAAGGAAATTGAAACTGAGTGACATCTAATTTATATGAAACCGTATATCGAAATATCTTGATTTCAGCCAGATTCGATCTAACGGAAGCAGCAAGCTCACATGT
This sequence comes from Paragonimus heterotremus, assembly GCA_013368495.1. NCBI lineage: Eukaryota > Metazoa > Platyhelminthes > Trematoda > Plagiorchiida > Troglotrematidae > Paragonimus > Paragonimus heterotremus. The sequence goes on from LUCH01017224.1 coordinate 20,585, forward strand.
GGCAGCTGAAATACAAAACTACGCCAGGAACTCGGAAATTTCAGACTTAGACTCGGTTTCCCACCCGTCCCACTGTCTCATATGTAGTCCACCAAATTATCTAATGGACTAGCTACCCATCAGGTTTTCCTAGGTAGTTCACGCTATAAATCACCAATTCCTCTTTTATATTCAACATGAGACAGTCGGACCGGAGTATGACTTAATCTAAACGAGATTATTTCAAGATATGTTTTGGCTTGCCATGTCTCGGAACGTTACTTTTATCACCGTTTTGAATTCAACAAAAACCAAAATTTTTCACAAATTCACCTCTTCTAAGTTAACGAATCTGCTAAAGCACCCAGTATTGATATTTGACTGATCATTATCGAAGTCACGCTTCAACCCTGAACAAAAATGTGTCCAGGGTTGTTTGTAGCGCTCTGTCGGCATGGATCCAACAGATACATTTTATGTAAAATGTACCACCGTAGCTGAAATTTGTTGCACGTTCAGACATGTGCAATAGGAGAGTGAGTTTCCGCCAAAAATGAACAAAACAGATTTCCGATGCCATAAACCTGTCCATGAGACACCGTCCACCTAAACATTGATAAAAACTAATCGTTCATCGATCCATCATTTTTCAGTCATCGTTACATGTTATCTTCATTAGTGTGGCCTACTCCAAAAATATATGCTGTCCCGTAGTTTGGGTAAACGCTGTTGTGGTAAACCTTGGTAGCCAAAACAGTTGACGGCCTGATCAAAGAAGATCAACTCACTGCTTTTTGCCTACCAAATAGTAGCTAGTACACGCACCGGATCGTCATAATCTTGTATCTCAGAAATGCTCGTATCATTCAGGCAACTTTCTAAAATGAGTTTGAAAGTCATCGGTTTAACTTTCATGATGCGATCAGTGGACAGTTGTCTTCGTGTTTTTCGATCAGAATCCCAAGTGTGATAGAACTGTGTAGAGAGAATGACTGATTCAGGACCGTACACGGAGACTAGTTATATCCACCTACTGAATGAGTGGTATGCGTTCATCCAGGGTCATATAAGTGATGTGCACCCGGACAACATAGCAATATGGAATTATTTATTACCAACGAGTGTGTGGTTTCTTCACTAAGACTCTTTTAATGGGAAATAAATTCAGGCTAATGCAATATAATTTACATCAAATATATCCTTGCCATATCCATGCGATTTGACTGCCCAACTTTTTCTCCAAGCTTTGACTTATCACCCATTGTTCTGAAAACTGGTTAGTTACGCGTTCTTTGGCAAAAGTCAGCTGAGTGGGGATGACTGTATAGAATGGATCACTGATAGCCGTGAAGGTTGTTACGCTTGAATAAACCGTTTTCATAACAAAACTCTGAGTTACTTATAATGTTAACGAATGATTCGGTCGTTATCAAAATCCGTTGTCTGACTGTCTCTTGTTGATGGACTGGAAATTTTTAAATGACCAAAAATGCTTTCAAAAAGTCTTTGTGGTGACTGTTTGCCACAAGATAAGATAAGGTTACGCCAGCAAATGATATTATGATTCGGGTTCTGATCCAGGCTCGATATTACTCTTTAATCCGTTTAGACAGCTGTTTAGTTGTCTATAAGTGCACTGCTTCGGCAGCTGAGAGGATACATAAGCACTGGTTGGCTTTGAACAGGTGACTAGTACGTCAGAATAACTCTGAATCTGCAGCCAACAGTATACGAGTCTCGCATTCATACAAGTGGGTATGTTTGTTTTAACGAATGGTGTAAACATTCGTTCATTTTATCATTGGTCGTTCCTACCGAATGTTAAGGGGCTCGACCTTGGTTCCTACAGAGTGTTGAGAATCAGATGCTTTGCTAGTGTGATAACCATGTTACTCGTAATAAATCCGCCCGAATGGTCATCTGTTCGTAACCTATGGGCAGAATAATAGGGTTTATCTTCCGACCTATTCTCTGGGCAGGTTCTTCTACTACATTGCATTGGGGGATGGTACTAAGCCCCGCTTGAGTCTCAGAAAAACTGGGAACCATCATACCTTAGGGACCTGTCATATGATGGAACCGGAGGGGCTGATTTGTCTCCAACTCAACAGTGAACTAAATGGAGAGGAAGGCTTCACCCAACGCTTCAGCGACACTTTTGTACACTAGAGATTAGATGAACACCAAAGGGTATTCAGCTTGTTCGCAGCACAGACCAAATGTATGAATACTCACAAATGCAGGTGTTTATTCTCCAAGTTTCACAGGAATGCATCCAGTGACAAGCTTGTCTGCACAGTTTTTGATTCTGACCAGCTTTGTGCCTCAGTTCCTTTCTACCTCTAAGCACGTGTACCGCCCCGCTGATGAAGTGTTGAGAAAATGTTTGTCATTAGTAGGACCCGGTATTTGTATGTATTTTTATGAGAGATATATGCTTTACTGAGTCTCAAATTCCGTTATAGGAAAGACATTTGCGAACAACGTCGTGTGGAACTGACATCGCCATATTACTTTTGACAAACATAGTTGGTACGTGTTACCAAAAAGGAAGTTTTACATCTTTGACATGAATGAAGTCCTGAATGTTAAACTTTCAAAGGAACCGATATCCTGAATGGAGCGGAGTTTTAGACAAGGGCTTGGGTTATTGGATCTGCTGTATCCAATGTTCGTAGTAAAGTGTGTGTTTGTTTCTCGCATGTGAGTGCCACAAGTTTATAAGAAGCTCTTATGCGGGTAAGACATAGATGATCACGTGACTTTTGGAAAACCTTAGTTTGAAAAAGGATGAATAAATCTGTGAATGTTATAAACAACTAGGTTATAGACAATTCTTCTGAACTTGCGATTCCAATTGCAGATGAAGTTTTTAGTTGGATTGTGCACTTCTAGAAATCGGTACTTCTCTATCTTTGCCATAACAAGTAAGAGGAGTTAACAAATCTCAGTATATTTTTGAGGATAAGAGTGCTGTATAAAACGAAAATTGCTCCAAGACCTTACACAGTTGTCCCGCAAAGATACCATGAGAATGGACCATGTCGAAGAACCTTGTGTGTGTGTCCATCCAATCAGGGCCACCGGTATCGTCAATTGGCGCGAACGATGATACTTCTTGTCGGACTACCTGTCCAATGGGGTTGGATAATGTGAACAGACGGATTGGAAATTAATTTATGTATATGTACCAGTCGCGAACATGCTGGAAAGAGAAAAATGAGAGATCGCTCAGGAAGACAGTGTTTGTTCATGCGCGTGAATCCTTTCTGTTAGACGGATAAAGTGAATTGGCTATCACTAATTATGCAATCAACGGCGAGGCGTATAAGAACGTGCTGCCGAGTGTTATACTGAAACATTACGTAAGGCAAATGTGTGGAATTTGAGGAGTGCAGCACAACCAGCTATCTGTGTAGTCAATTCCAGTTCATCATATGTGACAATCATACAGTGGAAAGCAATAAGGCCTGAGTTGAATGCAAGTGAACGGATGATGGACTAGTTGAGACGCCAATTCGATCATTATACAGACAGTGACAGCTTGAAAGGGTTTGTTACAGAACTGCTTTACAAATGGCACATAAAACAAACTGAAACTGATTATGGAAATTCGGTTATACCACAACTCGTTACCAGAAAGAGATACTGTTTGTATCCGGGCTTTTCCGGACAGTCGTGAAAATTCGCTTTGATCTAGGATTACGGGGCTCTGAAAACACCCTGCCGTTAGTCACGTCCGTTTCATTCTTGTGTCGGTTAACTTCATGTCTAAAAGCAAGAGTTCGCCTTCTTATCCAGATGCGATTATGTGAAGCTTATTTGTTGTTAAAAAGTCAAGCATGTATATATAGTAATTTGGGCGGAATTGTGTTGACGACAGTTTAGTGTAACAGAAAAGAAAACTCTCCAGAGAAAGCCAGAGGCAAAGCGATAATGCAACGTGACACCGATGACATCATATTTTCCCCAGTTACTTCAGATTAACACTGAGTAGACAAACGAAAGAAATCCGTCTCAATCGTCTGTCGAAAATATGTGAGTCGTTGACCTTCAAGACTGAATTTACCTCTAACCATGCTCAGCGTAGTCAGCTTTTTAAACCTACATTCAAACTGTTAACGAGGTATACTTACAAATCTCTATAGTTCTGTAATCATTATTACGGGTTATTTGCCGTACCTTACCCATAAATGCTTACTGTTAGCCATAATTATCTTACAGAAGAAATGACCACCAAGCTTAAGCAATCGTTTTTCTTCCTGACTGCCGAATACGTGGTTATGTATATGTCAAAGGTTCACATTCTAATGTTCCCAAATCAACTTTCTGATATGATAGGTTAGTGACGTTCGGTCCTATTGGCGAAAAACCGCATTGTGTATGAGACGGCGTGCACCAGACCACATCCACTACTACCGAGTAAAGTGGCGTTGTTACAAAAAGTGCGTGTATCGCCTTTTCTGCAGTACACACTGCGTATTTTCCATTTAAAAACCTAGTCCCATCAGTCTTCTAGCTTGTATTTCAACCGTGACTTACAATCAGTTAAACCTCTGAGGTCTTAAATAATAGTCACATAGCGATAAATGACGTTTTGAGTTAAGACTGACCACTGGACTGAGATCACACCAGTGCAAAGAAAGGTTTCCATGCATTCACTAAACTCGCTCTGTTTTGTCAGTCTCTGACAATTCCAGTTTACTAGCCAGAGCCATATTTTTTCAAGATATATATGATTTCCTCCTAGCTGTAAACAGTATTCTGCATAGATATCATAAAGTTCTCACTATAGTCAGATGTCTGTCTCGGTTTTTCTCCCCAAAACCCCAAACAGATAATGGCCTACGAGACCTACTCTCTGAAAGCATACTAAAACTTCAAAAGGATCAAACTTTGGAAAAGATGCGTCAGTACTGGTTGCAGCGCTACAACGCTACTGTACCCTGCTATTTGCAATCAGCTCATTCCGTCTTCCCATCCAGGAGCAAACTGACCATGTCCAAAATGTCCAGCGCATTCATTGGTCTTGGAGCTGGGCTCCTTCTCGGTCTGATCGTTTGGGTTGGGGAAATGATACACTGGTTGTACAAGTTGCGTACACAACCAAATGTAAGTGGCATTCGATATAACTCTCTATGTTTAAATCACTGATAGGAGTCCCATCTACTTATTGCACGTGCATCCATGATGAGGATTCCTTAGACCTACAAAGTATGGATGACAAACCAAAATGCACTGGCGATCCATTATATCGATGGGCGGTGTGGACCGGGTAAGTAGCAGACACCCTTCGTTGTCTCGCTAATGTGATTCACAGAAAATCCCAGAAATGAGCTGAAAATCGCCCTAGCCTCTAAGGTTGTCAAAACGGTGTCATACAGAACATCAGAGCACTGTAGGGTTCATGCCACAATCATGCCAGGCTCATTCTTCTACTGTATTGCCGCCTAAAGATGTCCACTAAGTGGCGAAGACGAAGGTGATGAAGGATAAGCGATATTAGTGGTTCACAGGTATTCAGCTCATCTAAAACTTGAATTTTCAAAGTCAGATCTCTTCTTCGCCTAGTGTAGTGGATTAACGAACCGGAAGCGCAAGTATTCCAACTCCCAGCGGAATACCCCAACACGGGAAGGAGCTACATCCAAAAGCCCACATAGATCGGATCATGGACAACATGAGCGACTGGACGAGCCATTGCTCAGCGAGATCGGACCAACGAACGAGGAATGCCAGGTAGAAACCCCCAACAGAAGACGTCGGTCACACACACACAACCCCAGCAGAAATGCACACGACGTGTAATCGGAAACCAGGAGTGTTGTGGACCGGAATTCTGATACATAAACGCGGGTGCGCGTATAGTATAGAACCAGCGAGTTGAACAATATTGTGTTTTACTGAATGTCTTTTTGCTACATTATGACTAAGACTTCCAGTGCAGCTTATACACACAGATATAATTCTGGGAATTCGGTTGCAGGAAAGCCTGAAAGTTAATAAAAGTAGCAAATAAATGTCGTTGCGAAAACAATGGTGCAGTAGAAACAATACTTCTGACAAGCCAAACAGGACCATTGTGGCGATTACTGCATTTGAAAATGAGGAACTACGGCTCACGTTGACGAATTTTGAGATGAGTGGGATTCTAAGTCAATACCACACAAACGGACGCTTTGATATTGATCGACATACTCCATCGTAAGATGTTCATCGCTTCTGCTCACTTTTCGTCAATTTTAAAGTATTTCAGGGTCCTGTTTATCAGCTATCAGCAGTCCACCCTTAACGCTTAAAAACAACTGAGTGCCAGGCTCTGGTTTTTATGGGTTAAACTGTAAGTCCTATTCACGGTCCTGATAGATCTGTGCGTATTCATTTCATCCAAGAAATCTGCGTCTACATCAGTCACAGGTTTATGACTGATGACCGTGTAAATCCAATTCCTATCATATTATGTATCACTTTAATAAATAAATGGGATATACGACACATTACTTCACAAATTGTGACCGAAAAAAAGAATACACGCTGGCAGAACATTTGCTCAAATTGCAAATAGTCGCACATGATTCATTTTCTTATACAGTCCAATTATCGATTGTTGATTACTATTCAGTTGGTTTGCAATTGCCTAAAATCTACAACTAGACAAGCAAAATCTTTGGAACAAATTTGCCAGCTTTATACAAGTTCGATTCTCGTCAACTTTTAGTGAAGCATGGTATTCTGCTTAAATCAATAAATCGTTTCCAATTTTCAGCAATGTCTGAATGAAGAGTCTTTATTTTGCATCTGTTAGGCACGAAGTATGCATGAGGTCTCTGGCCATTTGCGTCGTGTACTGTGTGGATCGTGTCGATACAGTGGTGACCGGCGCCTGTCACTGGATGAATCACTCATCACCGTAGTAAATCCGAACTGGTCTAGGATTTCACAGTCAAACGGGTGTGTGGACCGCGATGTACAACTCAATCGCACTTCCACAACTCTGCACAAAGTGACTGCTCTATGAATGTTGCTCACAAACACACACAAACACCCGCGCGTGATGCCGAATATCGTAAACAAATTGTTTAAAATAATTGTACATTTCATTTCGCGAAGTAGTCATATTTCCCTATTCAGTGTTTTGTTAGATTCTGTCACTCCCACATTCAGTTTGTTCGTTACTGGTTGTCTTGGAAGGCACGATGAACTGCCAATATGTGATACAACTTAGTCGATTGCTGGCACAAGAGCCCTGTTAATACCAAAACCAATAAGAGATTAATTAGTAACTTATGATTTCTTCATCTATTCGTTGTTCTGAACATGATGGGGATGTGGAAAGGTCGAAACCAATGACCACGAACTCAGCTTTATGGCTGTTGCGATAGGACCGTAAGACCAAGAGAGAAAGCTATCAGTTTCGAAACTACAAGTATTTTAATTACTGGCCGCAGTCGGTTCGTAGTCACATAGTTTATTTCACGAAAGTCAACCGAAGAATAAAGCACAGGATGTTTGTTATATATAACTTATATTTCATATGCAAAAATTCCAGGTGAGCCTTAAGCAAATGATGAACGTTTAAGCAAATGCCAAAACAAATGGACAGGAATGTGAAAACATCCTGGCTACATGCAAAATTCTAACTAACTGTGTTCAACATCCGAGGGAAGAAAGCCTCTCCAATGCCTTACAAAGCAAACCATGAGGATGAAGACTTTGTGCCTCAAACACACGCCTGAAATTGGCCACTTCTGGTCCTACATAGCATGTACAAAAGTATTTGGCGTATCAAGCGATATGTTAACATAAGTCAAAAGGTTAACTGAGCTCACAGAAGAAGACCTTTTTATCGTTGAAGATCAGTAAAAATAAAAGCCTATTCGCAAGGATTGTGTCCAGTTTTCTGATGGGCACCTCAGTTAAACACAGAAGTGGATTTCATGAACAGCAGGAATTTGATAAAATATTTTATTGCCGTTAACTTAAGATGGCTTCGACAATTTCAGAGAGTATTTTAGCTTTTGGATAATATTCTGTGAAATAAATACCGATTTTATAAACACGAATGAAACGCCACCAACATTAGTTTGCATTTTTCTTATCTGGATAAGCCTTCCAGACAGTCACTTGCAACACAGAGTACGATGCATGAAGTTTACTTGTGTTATATCTCACCACTAGTGTAGTCGGATACGAGTATTTCTTTAGATACTGAAGTAACCGGCGGAAAATTCAACTTGAAAAATAGGAGTGCAGTTTGGCAAGAAATGGCACTTTCTATAAATGAACTGATCATTGGTGACTGTAGCAGCCGTGAAGTCCGTGGGTCAGTGTTACATGCAAACGAGTTTTGTTTGTTATAGTGCTGAAGCGTACACCCCGTATGTTACTTTTCCTAATAAACAATCTTTGCGTGATCTGCGATCTTGGCTCACAACACTAGTACACATCTTTGCCAGGATTTGGATTTTAATTTCGGTTCACGTTCTGACGATGCACTTGAACCTCATCTTATTCAGGACTAAACTAACATATACAAACGCCTGGTCATATATGCTTGTGAGCGATGACCACAGTGTCCGGTAGTCCTGTCGGGAGACACAGTAACTGTCCTGTTAACTCCAACCGATAACCTGACAACTGAGGCTACCGAGATGGAAATCACAGAAAACATTATACTTATTAAGCATAGTTCGGTTTACTGACTTCGCTTAGAAAACTTTAACAGTATCCGTGGCTATGGTTTTCATGTAAGATGATCTGGGTGGAAGGTTTACTTGAGTGCGAAAACTGCTAGCTAATGTGCGCGATGTTCAAATTATATCAACGGAAGCGCCAAATATTTATCAGATTTTATGGTTATTCTAGACTACTTGTTAGTTCTAGTAGGTAGTGATATTAACCAGAAAAATAACGATTCCCAGTGAATAAGAAAAGAAACGTGACAGGAGTAGGAGAAACTGAATGATATCACGGAGTGTTGAGACAAAAGCCTAGCCATTGTGTACGTTAGAACGAGCAGTGTAATTAGAGACATCCGTGTGGCTGCAACTGACACTTCACGTACTTCGGTATCTTCCATGTTCAGTCGTCCACAACCAAGATTCACTTCCGGATCCACATTATAGTGGTTGTACCAGCATCTATAAATGCTATCGTAACACTAGCCAAAGGCGTGATTTTGTTATCGACTCTGCATAACTGAGTTCAATATATGATAACTTTCCGAAAGCTACGTTTCTGCATCACGTTAACACGTTGCTCTGAGTTAAGCTAAGCCGTTGATCCGGATTTTCTTGGCAAATTAATTCGAAGTACTCTCACAACATTTATGATATTGATGGAGAACGACGTCCTTTAGAAATGTGAAAAAGAACATTTTGTTAACACGAGGAAGCGGCTCAGTGGAAGTACAGACTCTGTAGTACAAAAACCGAACAAGCCGCTGAATAGAAGAAACACTGTATGTTAATCAACCTCGTTAGGTTTAATCAAACGACAAACTCGTAAATGGATTTGATATACAACGAGATAACTAAATACAGGGAACGCTTGGCCTGAGAGGAGATGTTAAATTCAAACTTCCCAGAAGTACTAGGACGTTTTAACTAACAAAGAACAAATTTTGAATAACATATTCACGAGATTTACGCCACGCGCCGAATTAAAAACTTGAATATGTAATAATAGTAATAATAAGTAATAAGTAAGAATAAGCGCAGAAATGTAAACGTGTTATGGTTTGTTTTCACTCCGTTGATGTAAACAGACACCGTTCACCTCGGATTGCCAGTTTGCACTAGCTGCGGTTGCAAGGACTCGAACTGGTGTTTCTGATGTTTCTTGCTGCTCATCATCTGAATGGGGGACCGAACCGGCTGCCCTTCGCGTTACGAGACAATGTTGTAAATCAATTGTATCCAGACGTCCCTATCACATAAGATGCCCATAGAATTGATGGCCTACCGGAGAAGGGCATTGCCTCATAACGCGAAAGGTAGCTGGATCGGTCCCCTCATCCAGACCATTTCTACCCGATAGATTTAAACAAAGACCATTAAGCAAGTGACCATCAGGCACTACAAACAAAGCAAATGTGTTCAAGTGCTTTTAAACCGTGAGCAAGTAAGCGGGACATGTAGTGTAACTGAGACGATCTAACTGAGCTCCATCTATCTGAAGGATTGGAAAGCTCACAATAAAGTCAGTGATCAAACTGTTCAAGAGATCAAGGAAACATCTGCGTTACTTATCAGCAACATGAACTAATGACCAACAGTCGCGTTGGTGGATTCCATAGAGTGATCTGTCTAGGGTACTTTGCCTGCGCAAACATTCTCCCAGTGCATTTGGCGAATTCTGTATGGCACAGTGTAGTGAGTAGATGGAAGCTTTTGTGGGGTCTTTGCGTCGCCTTGTAGCTCAGTTGATAGTGCTTCCGTCGTTCTTCAGGTGAATCAAAAATGGAAGTTCATGTCAAATCTGTGGTGATTTATAAACATGACAAAAGTGCAATCCTTCCATCATCATCGACGTCCACAATACACAACCGTGTGCAATCAACACTATGTTCGGATTGTGACGTGAATCCACTTGTCAACTGGTAGAATAAGCAGAAAGCAAATGAAAACAACGCTAATTCAAAACCAACCAAAGCTACGGTTTTCATTCTGGGTCCCAACGGGCCGATTGGAAAGTCTATGGGAATGCGACAGCTGCGATCAATTGTGAGTGATGTTCAACCTATATGAAAATCAAAATCCCCTACTACTCATCATCAATCAAATACCGCTCAACAAGTCAATGATTTCTGTGATTTCAACTTGGAAAGAAGTCTTAGTCGAGGGGTCATCGATTGGAGTTGACGGACAGTAACTGTGTCTCCTCTGGAGGCGATCAAGAAACCTGATTATTACTCACAAGCGAAAGTGGTTAAGTGTTCACATATGATAATTCGGTCATGCCTAACATGAGGTCAATGGCGCAGTGGTAAAACACGGTTCCCTCATGAACTGAATGTCCGTGGTTCAAGTCCCGGCAGTGGCAAGGATATGCACTACTGACGAGCTCTAATGAGAACGAAACTCGAGTCTAGTGCTTCTTTTCGAAAGGGGCCGACTGGAAAGTCTATGGGAATGCGACAGCTACGATCAATTCTGGGTGATGTTCAATCTATGTAAACTAGATTAGTTCAGCCATCCTAAGCATAAAATGATGAGTAGCGTGGAGTAAACAAGAGTAACCCAGTTTTGTGAAACCTGACCACATATCAGTCACAACAGCCGTTGTATCACACTGCATTTTGTGGATTATAATGGTTTCTATAGTTAGCAAAGCGTAGCATACACTCATAAATTATCAATTGGACATTCTTATCATGAAATCGGTTTTCTTGATCCTAAGGTCCATATGCACTGCTCTCCAAAATTCGTTCCCCATTTTGCTTATGAAGACAGCCGTTACCCACTTTCCACACATGCTTCTTTTTAGACAGCTATTTTGGTCGACAACGTTTTATCCGCAAATAAGCACTTACATCTCCCATACTGCATTACTTCCCCGTGCTTCCAGTAGCAGAAATACAATGCATTACATGAGACACAGTGCCTAGAGCTCAATCGCACGTAGTCATGCCGTCACAAACTAGGTGATTCATCGTTTATATCATCACACATGTGGGTGCATGTTAGGTCAAGTTAAAAACTAAAGAGACAAGTCATCTGTTTATTTCAAGCAGGTGGACTGAGATAGGCAGACTTTTTGATGCATACAAGTACCACAAAAAAGCACTGAATATCACAATGTTAGTGATGCGAACATGGAAACGCAACTGAAGAAGTGTAACTACTAAAAACTCAACGATAACTACGGTGGTTGGTCACACTGAACTGTGATAGTGAACAGGTCGCTACTGAATTTTTGAGAGGCGCGCTGTCACCCAGATGATTGTCGCCCATATCATGTGCACCTCAACAATTAGAAGGTATTGCCAATGGATTATCTGAAACACAGAAACGGTCTCCCCTCTAAACCGTCTCTGTTCAGTATGAATCTACAGTACGCCTCGGTAGTCGTCTCTGGTTTCCAAACATCTGAACATAAGTCACGTACGCATTTTCGTATATGTAAATCATGCGGGGACTGCATATCGCAACTCGGATGTCAGACTGTCCCGACTGACGCTCTTATAACACAAAACTGCAAGAAGACACTCTACGAGATGCAGACATTTTGGTTAGTCACATCAACCGATTACACAAAACATTCAGTTATGAAGGTTCAGGGGATAGCGACAAAATTAAGAAACGACGAGAGTCACACGAATGCATATCAGGAAGTAGTAAACGGTTTCAGTGTCACGACGTCGGTACCTTTTGTCAACAGACATCCGGTGTGTCGTACTTGAAAACGACGCTTCGAAAAACAACAAGATCTTCAGATTACAATTTTGTAATATGACTAAACGAAATGACGGTGTCAACCACATGATCTGTTTTGATTTAGTGTTTTGCGAACAATTTCCGCTCGAAACCAACTCAGGTTGCCTGCTCTAGCCACTTGGGGGTGCGTTCACCCTTTCTCCGTCGCAAGTTTTGTTCCGTTCTACCAATTTATGTGTCACCGCAGCTGCCGGCAAAATGGCAGATGACACGAGAGGCACAGTGTTCCGAGAAAAAACGAAAAGAACAATGGAGAATAACCTTGCAAGTGTGAAGCAACAAACTCAATTCCGCTGTAGGTTAAGTATGATCAATAGCAGATTTCAACTTACAACTTTGCTATTGTGGTCTCTCATGTAGCTTAGACTAATGAAAACCTGGTTCCTCGACGTCGACTGTGGTTGGGAACATGCCATTCGCCCGTTGAAGTGTATATGAACAACTGTGGACAGATACCCCATTCTCAAACATAACATTTCTCAGGAGCTCCTCGTCAAACTTTAGATGATTGGTCGGATATACTTTCCTTGTTCGATGAAAAAGTGTCCGCACTAGACCATGTTTATAAGTCAAGGATGTAAATATAGATAACTGCTCGTTCCATGTAGTTTTTTGATAAACAGACCGGTTAAGCGTAACGTCTGAGCGCATCAAAGTGACAATATTTAAGCCATCTACCTCTTTGTCGTGTGTGACAGAGAGGTTTTGATGAATGTAAGTAAGCTGGTGTAAAGACTATAAAGTAGTCGCAATCGGCAAATATTATAGTTTTATCGACATAAGGTTTACAAAGCAATTAACAATAAGTATGATGAAATAGTACATCTTCGACTATTCCAACAGAAATGTCAGTCAATATTCGGGCCAACCGATTGTCAGTTGCTACATTATCAACCTGGATATGAGTACATCTCTCGAACTCAAACGGATTATTTTTTGCACACATAGGAATTGATTCTTCAAGGTAACCGACAGGAACAGACTTAAAAACATTATGAAACAAAATAAAGTTACATAAAAAAATAAAATGTTTCTGTTGGGTCGTTGCCTTGATAACGCGCTTCGTCCCTAGACCCAAAACCGAGAAATGAGGAGAGACGCAGCAACACCGTTTATTGGAAGAGCGAGAGAAAATTACGCCACAGAAGTTCTAAATTTATAGGACGGTACGATTACCATAAATGTCCAACAGACACAGAGCGAGTCGAATGAAACTGTCATATACGGCATTAAGGGCGTTAGAACATATCACGATACCGGGGGCATCAGAAAGCAACGCAAAAAAAAAGCAGTCCAGATAGCGCACAGGTGTTCGACCGCACACCTGCAATCTGATTAGCTGAGTAGAACCATATCACCACCCACGACCATACCATCCGATCTGGGCCGATCGATCGAGGTGACGTGATCCGTCCTGGCTGTTTCGTTAGTAGATGCGTCTCCCAAACGTTTCACGTAGAGGAACATTTAGAACTAGTGAGTGAACGTCAATTGGGTACAGTTTTTGCGGAGGGCTCACCAAAATATTCTCCAAAGTATCATATAACTTAGATGAACCCTTCACATAACAAGAGCTGATGATTTTAAGAATGGGATCAGGAAGTTGAACCATCGAGCGACTTTGTGGCATGCGAGATCATCTTTGGTAAGGATTGTCATCAATGGAACATCGGTAGTTTGGGGTACGGGTCCCAACCGGTTTTAAATATTTATTATTATGCAATAAAAGAACCTGAAGCCTCCTCGATATATCGTGTTTCTTCACTAGAACGTTATTTTCTGACGCACGGTCAACTTCCAACTTCCGTTCATCATCCGATTCTGGTGCACATTTTTATCACACAGTCACTTTCATTCAAGCTTAAAATGCTAGCGCTTTTGTCTCATTCCAGAAAAAATCACATGGCCGTGACATTGGAACCGTGTACCCCACCCTGGATGCAATCGTGTTGCGTCCGTCCATTCCATCGTTTTGTCGTCATGCCCCAAACCCAAATAAATAAATGTTTCATGGAATCGGCTGATGAGACTTCACAGAATGCCGCACGTTGTACTTTGTGTCTTGATATCCTGCTGAACTGGATTAAGGGAATTTAGTATGTCAAATTTATACCAAAACTGATCGATTGACCGGCTAATGGCTCCACGTGCCATCCCAGTGGACTCAAACAATCAGGAAACGCAACCCGTGAAGTTATCACTTTGGTACCGCGTTGGTGACGTCTGAGACACCCGATGGCCGATCAGTCAATCCACTGTTGTATAGGCGATTAGTCAGTCAAGTCTGTCCGAAATCCGGATTACCACGAAACGACCACGCACTCTTGAGATGGGCGGACGTCTGATCACGTCTGAGCCCATTACCACAGCGTTTCAAAAATATAGACTTCTTTCGAAACTCTGGTGTACGCCTGGTTTACAAGTTGTCACAAAATCGTGGGTTCGGAGACAAAAACTGCATCCGGACCAAAGGGCCTACCCAATGAACAGACCTCCAAACCAGGACTGGTGAGAGGACGGGCAGAACACACAGCGGGACTGCAGCCAGGCTAGTTGGCACGACGGTCGACGCACACTTCAGGTCAAGTCGCTCTGTCCCATCAACCCAGTGCACTGATCAATACAGTCTGCGATCGATAACACTTGGCTGCTGACACTCGTTTCCGTAGTCGTTTCGGCGTTTGAAAGGCTACACCGGGCAGAGAACCAACATGCATCAATCGGTGCAAATGGGCAAAGCAACAGTACGATATTTCCGTGACCGTCTTCTTGTTGCCATTATAGTTTTTTCACCAAACGGCGGACAATAAAAAGCTGCACTCATGAACGACACAGATTTGCAAGTCACCGAAAGAATAGTGGAATACTGGCAATTTTTCCTTAGAATCTGAGGCACGTCATGTCGTTTCTAGATTTTCCGCACCATTTGTAGACAATGACGTAATGTTTTGTAGCCACGTTGCTAAAACTACGAGTCTCCCCCCTTGTTACTGAGCCATGTTATCCCACCTCCTGTCAGCATGTCTTGTTTAGCCATACAACCCGTGATGAGTGCAACTGGTTGTGTTGGCAAGGTTGGTGTGTACATGCCATTCAGAGATTTTGTCTAGATTGCGGTGCGTTGTTTTCTAGAGACTTGCATTGTCCTGGAAAATTTTCTGAATTATTAGATACCATTAGCTGGAACTGGCTACATCTTGATGTACGCTTGCCGGTGCACCTTACAGCGTTATACGAGACAATTTGTACATTCCGTGCAATAAATATTCGGTCCTCATGCTCAACGGTTTTATATATTAAGTCAGGTTAACGCGTGCTCATGAATGACTTCGTCGCAGAACATCACCAGTAGAACAATCGTTTGTTGGTGTGTGCAGTCGACCATTTCTTAGCAGGTCATGAACTGTCCGTTACGACAAACTCCTTCATCAGCCTTTGAACTGATTTACAACTAAGGGGTCGCGTACTTACATGCTTTGTATTAAACTCCTTAGTGGTTTCCGCTACATTTTCACCAAAGGCTCCATAAATAAATATGAATCAGTCCAATACGCTCTTCAGTTGTCAGATTAACAGAATGCCGCTCGCTTACGTTTATGCCAGGAGTGTGATCTGGTTCCAGTATGCTTCACACAAACGAAGCCGAGTGTGGCTACTATCGGGCAAACAGAACTGAGAAAACTGTGACCCAACGATACTCGACATAAGGAAAGTCAGTCAGTCAGTAAGACATGCAGACACGTACAACGAACTAGTCACCCCAGGGCCCATAACTTTGAAGCGCCTTCATTGAAATGAAAGTGTTGATTGTAAACCGTCATCCGTCATTTGTACTGACAGTTTGCACAATTAGTTTTCGAGCATTCATTTAGTAATTTGTAAACCCGTTTCGTCTTTGAATGCAGCATTTTATTATTCAGCGTTTGGTGAAAACATTATCGTGATAGCATAATCCATTAGGGGATTTTCACGTTTTCACTTTGTCCAGTTGCACTTACCGATTCATGGTGGTTTGCAGCCCAAAGTTGCATCTCAAGCGTTGAAACGTGCATGTGAGCAATTCGGTGTTATCGTGGGCCATGGTGGCCACGGTCCTGGGTCGATGGGACCGAGTGAATTGACTCGAAATGCCCGTACGCACCACTACAACTATGGCCAGCCATCCAGGTTATGGTTTAAGCAGTGTGTTGAGCGTGTACGCTTGACAAGCCCGGTCACTGGTCTGGGCTCTGGTTGGTCTGGAAAATAATCAACTATTCTGACGTGTCACAGGTCTGCATTTTGGAAACGCTCCGGTAACGGGCCCTGAAGTGATCAGACGTCCGCCCATCTCAAGAGTACGTGGTCGTCTCGTGGTAATCTGGATTTCGGACAGACTTGACTGACTAATCGCCTATACAACAGTGGATTGACTGATCGGCCATCGGGTGTCTCAGACGTCACCAACGCGGTACCAAAGTGATAACTTCACGGGTTGCGTTTCCTGATTGTTTGAGTCCACTGGGATGGCACGTGGAGCCATTAGCCGGTCAATCGATCGGCTGTGGTATAGATTTCAAACATGGCGCGATGGCATCACTGTTCTGAGGCGACTAACTTGTCAGACGGACTGAACTCATGCACCACCCTAAAGGGGATTAGGTATTATCAACTGATAGGGTACAACTTTGGTGCACATGTGTGCGCTTAATCGGATATCGCATTTTTTTTAAATGTGTCAGGGACAGCTTTGAAACTGTAACCGGATTTGACGTGTGTGTATGAATCTGATACAACGGTGACATGAGCAACAAACATATAGTGTTCAGCAAAGCAAAAGATGTAACACTGTTGTTTTCCTCCCATGGAAGGTATGCAACACTGAAATGAATGGATTAGTCCGGAATTGTGTAGGTAATACAATACGTAGCACAACTTAAGAGTAAGACAACTGTACAATTGCATATAAAGCGTACAGAAAATGTTTGGTTTACTGTCACTATAGGTATGTGAGTTCCGCTGTAACAGTTGATTATCAATTGTCCATGACAACAACAGTGCGGATTTTCCCTGAGGGTAGCGTATGAGAGGACTGGAATCAAAATTCACTTAATGTCTAGAGTGAATGGATAATTAAAAATTTGAAAAAATTTATACCGCACGTTCAGTTAACTATTCGAAATGACTTTGATTCTTCTCCATCTGTCTTCTGTCATTCTCCCCGACTTCCTACTATCTATTTGTTAACCTGAACGACTCACTCTTGCGCAGTTTGTGCAAACTTGTTTGCGGGCCTCCAAGCATAGCTGATGAAGCCATCATAAATTCCGCATCCATAGATAGGGGGTAACTGAATGTCCAGGACATTTAACCGAATGGTGCTGCAGTTTAGTAAACAGACACAAAGCTGACAGTGTAGAGTAAGCAGAAATGACTGATCACTGTTACAGTAACCGATAGATCATTCTGAATCAATTTACAGTCACTGCAACCCGTAACCCGTATAGTCTGGAAGTTATGGGTTTATGATATCTTGAGTTTTTTGGTAATACAAGTTTACAACCCCTCCAACTTCCGTAGCAATGGCAAAGTATTGAACAGACATTGGAAAGAGCAAAATATGTCTCTCCCCTAAAACCACCAAGAAAACATATGACCATGATTGCAATTGTAATAAATGAACACCGTGCTGCCAAACAAAATTGCGTTCCGGTATTCAAAAATAGCCATTTTCATCGTTCAGTCAAGATGAGTTGATTCCTATACCCCGACGATTACATTGTCATGTTCTTCAGTCCAGTTGGTGAATACTAAGATGACAATGTGGGCAGTTAAACAAATAACACCGACACAGTTACTGGTTCAAACACCGTGTCTTAGAAGCCGTGATCAAGATCAGCTGACAATAGGTCAAAATGGTAAGTATATTTTATTGATCTACTGTTCTCGTCACATAGCAGGTTTGGCGGAAGTCTTAAATGGGAAAGACGATTTTGTGCAGTAGTTTAGCAATCACATCGAATGATATCATCACCGCTGATCCAAAATGAACTGCACTTGCCTGATTCACAGAAGATATGATGCCTTTTCATCGGTGAATCTATATTCCGAACTATGAGGCATTATTCTAAATACTCTATATTCACGATCGCTCCACACGGGCTGGAGATGTTTACACGTTCACTGACTGTGTGTGGACTGCATGAGGAAAACCATTTTGCTCAGTTTCTTCGGAATGAAAAGTTTGGAATCCCTATGTTCTTACAAGCTGTTTTGCAAATAGTTCCGTGAGTCCCGATAAACTTTCGGCTTTGACGATAAGGTCGGTCATCATAAGCGATTGGTTCATTCAAATATGAAATGCTTTTTGAGGGTTCGCTTTAGATGGGAGAATTTTTTATATTCCTCAATCCTCTCTTGCGATTGATGGACAAATAACCCCATTGAAAGGCTATATGCAACCAACTACGTTTAGGTTGAACGAGCCAGAGCAGTACCATATAGAAGTTTGGATGTTGGCGGATAATGAGACAAAATATGCACACAACATGTCGTATTCGATTGCACAAGACTGTGATCAGCAAAGCATACAGCCCTTGGCAGTAGTGATAGTGTCACTTCTGATGTTAGGATTGATCGATGGATTTTATAACACTACAACCTAGGATTTTCTCACCAATCTGACCTTGGTAAGCGTGCTTTGCAAACGGTATATATCACTGGCGAGGACGCTACGCTTGAATAGCAGGACAGTCTATACTGAATCAAAAGCGGATCATTCTGTTGCAACAAGTCGATAGGTCAACTTTATGTGCATTATCAAATGCTCGTGTTCATTCTTCCGATAAGAAAAAGCCTATCATACTTCTACTCTACAATGAAAATAACTGTGAGTTCGTCACTATTGCCCACATGCTACAGATGAAGAGCAAACGATGTGCATCTTGAAGATGACCGATAGCTATTTGGGAAGACTTGTTCAGTGTAGCCATTTTGAACATCAAGGATTATTATCAACCGAAATGATTTTATACTCGACCTAATGACAGAATTGTGTAAACGCTACAAAAACATAAATGTGTCGCCTTCATTTCACGTTTTATTTTATCCACCAGCAACGGGAGTAAAAGAAAATATGGTTCAGCATCCGCGTCGAAAACTGGGGATATTTTTGTTAAACGTACAATCAGACATTACACAAACCATGTGGCTCACAAAAATGACTGGTTCGCAATGTAAGCCTTGTGTTACTGCTCATGTGTTGCAAGTATTTGGATTAAATCTCGTTTTTTACTTGTTTTGATTGTCGTGAATCTATAGAATTCTAGTAACGACGTTGAGATCGTGCCATAATTCGAACTGTGAGATAAGAGACAGGAAGGCTATACAGATATCAGGGCACGAAACCACGGTCAGGGCTAAACGTTCAACAACACAATGTATTGGCAAGACGATTAGAACGAACAGTTGAACGCAATCTGTGCAACATGGACCTCCTCCTACAGACAGACAGATAGTAAGATTGCTTTCTAGTTTTACTTGCCGTTTTCTTTTAAATCAAGCGTAAATTTTTGGTAAATTAACCATTTCCTAACAGGCCTGTCGATGACATAATTTACACACTGTTTCTCTTTGCAAATTACTGAACCATTTATCCCTATTAGAGTGTTTAGGGGTTAGTTGGGTTAGTTTCAATGTGCACTCTTTTGGGTCTACTTCTAACTGATTTCTTCGTGTCTAAGATAGAATCTGTATTATGCGAAGGTTTGCCAAAGCTAGTACTATACAAGCGTCACGTAGACGACATCTTAGCCATTTTTGATAATTCAAGTGATTCGAACTTGTTATTCTTGGGGTTGAATCAAGCAAATCCTAACCTCAAGGTAACTAGTGAGAACGAAGTAAAGAATTTTCCCGCATTTTTGAACATCCTAGTTATCCGAAGATCAGATGGCACTACAGGAAGATCCATCCACAGAAGGCCTACCTAGACAGGACAGTATATGTATTTCGGAAGCATCTGTCCAGTGCAACATATGAAAAACCTAGTTCAAATGCTGTTTCACAGATGCGCATAGGCTATGCACGGAAAACAATGTATCACTAGAATTATGCACACTTATAGATATCCTACAGGCCAACGGTTACCCCGTGCAATTTGCCAAGCAATACAACAATGTCATCACTCTCAGGATAGAGGAAAGAGCGGCACCCAAAAGAAGACGGTTTCTAAGTGACAGCTGGTCGGTAATGACAAAAAGGCGTCTAACAGCTGCTGTATCCAAATCTTATAACACTGTAAAACTATGTAAAATAGAGCAAACTAGGACTTTACCAGTCTCCTCGGCTACTGACAGACAACCTACGTTTGTCAAAGCCCATTGTTTATACAAATATTCATGTGGTTGCAGTATGAGCTACATAGGGAGGACAAACCGATAGCCAGCTTCTCGTATCAAATAGCCTGTTCCCAAGTCGCTGGAAACACAACTAGAAAGGTCATGTGCGTGCATAGTGGCTGATGGACGGTACCCAGTGTTATCAATAACAAAACACCCAGTCCAAACAGGACACAGAATGGAGGTTTGTGACTCACTCTCTGTGACTTCTGGAAGCTACAATAAACGTATTCTCCAGTTTGTTATGGCTTTGGCTATCAGACTTCATAATCCCCCCTGTGTGTTTAAAAATAAATTGTGCTGACGCTGCGGGTGGCCTGATAGTCAACATACTTATATTTTCAATTTTCATTTTCGTGTCTGTCTGTCTGTTACTTTAAGCCATGACTCCCGTCCTGTAGAAACTTAGCTTAATGTTTAAAGTTAGTTGCATGTCCATGTGTGATCAGAACATACGAAATGTTACTCTGGAGAATATCACATGATTTACGTCTCCTCATTCTCTTATTCAAGTTCATCAAGGATACGAATTGCTTCAGTTTTATACTGAATGAAAAAATAAAGTTCAAAAACCGACCAACCAGTTTAGTTTGACGCACGAAGCCCCATAGAATTTCGAATGCAAGTTGATTATTTTTTATTTGTAGACATTATTGCTCGCCTCCTAATTCCATGTATCAGATTATCAGTGGTCTCTCACAATCTAACAGTTTTTCAGACCGACTCTCAGCTGTTTAAACGTCTTTCCTCCAATCACTGATATGAGGAACTCCCGTACGTAGCATGGACCACCTCTAGTAGTTTTGAGACTAGAAATTTCTCGGTTTTTCTGGCAGTAATGTGAGGTCCGCTCAAAACTAACCTGAAGGATAATTTCACCAAGAACACGAGAAACTTGAGATTCATTGCCAGGTCGTGTATTAAAGCGGTTAACTGTTCTTGGCTACTGTTTTGTGAACGAGTAATAAGTGAGTAGCAGTTTCACTTTCAGCTACTCGTCAATCATTTTGTTTGGCTGTGCGTCATTCGTAGTGTGATCTCCATCGTCTTGCACGATATAAAGTCGATCACGGTCAACCGAGGGTTCTGACGCATACACACATACACCTAAACAACAACCTGGGCTTAAAAAAGTCAACTCTACTCACGGGCTGACAGACAAATAACATACGCAGCTTGGACATCGATTACCAGGAAAACCTTGCACTGAAAAGACCACTGGCCTGTGAATTGTTAAACGACCCCCTGAGTTTGAACTTCCTAATGATTTCGTTTCCTTCTCCGTGTTCCACCCTTGTTCGTTTTCAGACAATGACCAGTGATTTTTGCAAGCGGAGTTCACTTCAAAACAACGCTTCTTGACAATTCCCATTGCCGTAACAGTAGGTTCCCCGTTCTCTGAATTGCAGCGCTTGACTTCATCACACACACACTCCTCGGACTCATCTCAGTCAACTGCTTCAAACACGGTTGTTAACTCCATCATTCATTCGATTTGCATCGTTCGCTTAGATACTGAAGTGAGACTTCACCTTTTAATCCAGGATAAACAGCGAAACAATTGCAATCTGGTCAAGGAGCCTTCAGACAGATTATGTGCCACGGAGAGTCCCTTCATTTTCAGCCTCAGTACTGGTTGGAATAATGACAAACACTGGACTTGACACTTTCTTCTGCCAAAATTACGGTAAGTTTAACCCAACTTGACCTAATTGATGGGGCCCCTCCTCTTCCCACGACGGTGCGATACCCCCTCTAGCTGACGTTCATGTGCAAGTGCGTACTACCTCCATATAAAACATATCATTGCTGTCAACCCGCAAATCTTGTTCGGAGGATACGTGGATACTATCCCACAGGTTTGGAATCGGGGATTTAAATTGGCTTGTCAGCGTCATAAACACAAAACCCAATTGCATCCACATTGTCACCTGGGGACAGGATGCAACATGTGACAAACTCAAAGAGGTCAGCACAATGCAAGTGTGTGAGTAGAAAGGACAGAACATTTGGATATGCACAAATATTTTTTGACGGTCCACAAAGTATTGGCATAAAATGTGGTGGGTCTGTGCATAAATTTTAAGTATGCAACAAGCAGGGCTCTTGATTGTAGATATTTAGATTTAGTATGAGACTAATGAAACTGGTAGTCAACGTATTCATGCTATGGACACAGTGGCCGGACTACAAAAGTATGCAAACAATAGTCTACAAGAAATTGTTAACAACGTTTTGGTTTCCTATAATCTGAAACAACAAAATCATTCGGTCAGCAAAGTCTGTCACTACCAGAAAACTGCCCGTATATTGTTACTGAACGGTTGTATGCGTGCACTGTGTCCGGCCGTAATTTGAAGCGACAAGCGGAAAACTCAGGGTACGAGATTGTCCAGATACTTGGGATTCTACGTCACTCAAGAGGTACATACAAACACAAAGGGTGGTGTATTCTGCCAAGAGAAAAGCCGGGATCGACGCAAGGAATGATCGCACAGCTAACGCAAGGTGGCAGATTCAAGTGACTAGTGTGATGAGGACGAGCAATCGCCCATACTACTCAGATCACCACCATTCAGTAGCGGCGCGAGGAAGTGACCGCAGAAGAAACATCACATCAACAAGACAGTACAGTATGCCATGGAGTAGTTCTGGCTACGCAAAGAAGCTCAGCGTTAGCGTCTGTGGCAGCCGGGATCTTCTGGGACGATTGCCATATGCAGATGAGTGTTTCTGTTTCTTGCTTTCTTTGAACACCTAACCAAGGTTAGTTTCTTAAACAAACAACCTTTGAGCCATCCGTATTCTTGAATCACGACTGTATTACTTGTAAAT
This sequence comes from Paragonimus heterotremus, assembly GCA_013368495.1. Classification (NCBI taxonomy): domain Eukaryota; kingdom Metazoa; phylum Platyhelminthes; class Trematoda; order Plagiorchiida; family Troglotrematidae; genus Paragonimus; species Paragonimus heterotremus. Next base: position 44,214 of record LUCH01017224.1, read on the forward strand.
AGTGGGGCGCGTTGCACTCCTAAATTGAATTATCAGAGGGAAAAAAGCTGATAGTTCTAACGGGTAATCGATAGAAAGTAATGTAGTATGCTGTTGAAAACACGCGCACTCCTAATTGCACAGTGAGTGGAATAGTCCACACTTGTTTTGACAAACGGAAATTGCAGCTGAAAGATTTCACTCCGTCCAGCACACCGTTAAACTTCATTTCCCCGGGACAGACACATACTATCTTCGAGAAAGCAACGCTGACTGTTCCTGATCAGTAGATGAAATAATCAAGCATAATTTCAAGTATTCCAATCAAAATGAAGTGTGGCTTGACCTCGTTATGTAGCAGTTTTTATCGGCTGGTTGACAGTATATTATATTACACCGTCCAGTTACCTCAACCGAATGAAAAGACCTGGAACTGCAGTAATTACTTAAGCGGTCTTCAAACATAAATCCAATGTTTAACATATGCTTAGCATCGTTAGATGAACTTATCAAGAGCACTCCAGTGAGCATTGATTCAACTCCGAATAATTTCTGTTCGTGAGAAAAATTAGAGGAAATTGAATTAACTACATTCGTTTTTCTAGGGATGCAACTTTTCCGTCGTATTGTTGTACTGCAACGTATCAATGAGTCCCTCGAAAGCTGAACACTGAGTGAAACATTTAGACTGAGATGTTCTCAGATGCAGCGTGGCTAATTCAAAATACATCAAAACGGCAAATATGCGTTTGTTATGCAAGGTTCGTGTGGTTTCGAAATTTTGCAAAACAAAATTAAAAACACTGCCTCTGGAGGTGAAAAAAGTAAGGAATGTTAAATGTGTAGCTATGAAATTTACGTAAGATCCAGTTTCAGAACTCGAAGCCGGTTTGATAAATCTAACTGTTTCGCCTTCACATATCATTGGCGACCCTTCTTATGCCCAATAAAAAGTCACAGTGGGGTTTGGACAATACTATGGAGTAAGTATACTAATAGGCACTGGATTTTTACTAATACATTTGTACGCCAGAGCTCACTATGGTATATGTTAACCGAATAATTGGTACTTTCTCTCAGATCTAAAGTCAGCTGCTAACGATAAGTTTGGACGTAGAATATTTCAAAATTTTTGCCGCTGCTGTTATAATGAAACATTTTGTTAGTGACATAATCGAACCCGTGGGTAAGCCTATACGTTGTGAGGGGCAGTAAATGATTGTCTGAAGCTTGTCGGATATGGAAACAGAATAGTGTTAAATTTGTCGCGCACAACAATCTGCCAGGAAAATCAACATAATATCAGTTAGTGCTACTCCGATATTGCGTTGGACAGAGAAGCAGATGTTTTGAAGAAATTTGCTAACCATAAAAACAAAAGCGATCTGAACATGGAGGTGAGTAAATTCAAAGAATATTGCCTTTGCCAGAGGATTGGAAGTTTAAAACTCGCCCGATTTTTTCAAAGTAACCGTCATTAAGGAGAAGTTATGGACGAACATGAGACGGTATTGAAGCAACTGGCAAGAACTCGCAATTTATACCAGTGAATAGAGGACAACCCCGTACACAATTGACTAGTTCGTGGGGTTAGGAGCTATGCAATGAGGAAACGATTGCTGAAGGTGAGACAATTAGCGTTTGTCCAGTACATAGCTGTTTGCAACAGCGAAGCGGCGGTGGAGCACAAGATGAAAGACTTTAGCAACACAAACGCAACCGAATCCAATGCGATTGTCAAAACACAAGCGGGGTGCGTAATGTATCCGTCACAACTAACCACCAGCGGTGCGAAAAAGAAAGTCGCACGCACCTTACGCTACTGACAAACCAAACTGAGCACGAGTACCACTTGAGGCTGGACCAGTTTGATGTGGACGCGCGGAAAAGTTTGTACGTTGCTTCATGGCAAACTGAGCGACGCTGCGGTTGCTTGGACATGCCACAAACATACACACCCTTGTATTACAAAGAGTTATGGAGTCAGTGGTAAGATATATGCAACAAATTTTGTACGAATGAAGTCAAACAGCTTGGGCGTTGTGTTTAACATGTTATTGATAAATGGGTTGAGAATAACACAACTTTATGAGCAAGTTTTAATACTCTACGTTTCAACCACCTCGGGTAGCCTTCCTCAGGAGTGTTGTAATCGGAATCACACTAACAAAGGAACAGAGGTCACTTGGGATTTGCCGTGGTTAGGTCAATCTGCGCTGCCACTGAACTGGTTGGTCGAATCGTTTGCCTATTAGGTGGGGGTAAGATTGATGTAGATAAGGTTCGTCTATGTTTGGTAATGTTTATCCATCCACGCCACACTGCAGACAGGGATTTGCTATCATTGCGATTAACACAGGTGTGTTGTGTGTAAATGATGAGAGCTTCAGCGCAGCAGCGCTCCGCGTGGGAAGGCAGACCCCTGTGAATCACTCGAGCTTGGTCAAAACCTACGTTGTGATTCTCTGACAGTGCATGTAGTGCGATGGCCGAATCCTTTTCTAGCTTCTGAAGTTGATATACGTTCTTAGGAGGAAACCTCGTGTGCCTCTTGTGTTCGGCAACACGTACTTTCAGTTGTCTGCATGTCTCTCCTATGTAGTTGGCATTGCAATCACCGCATTTAATTTCGTAAACACAGTCTGTCTGGTCGCCCATAGAAACGGGACCTTTAGGATGCATCATCAGTCTCCTAAGGTATCATCTGACCGAAATACGGTTCGTACATCGTACTCAGACAGAATGGAGCGAATTTTTTTCAGATGTTTGTTCACGATACGGTATTTGCACAGTAGACTTGAAAGTTTTGATTGTTTTGGTCTCCTCTTTAGTTGACATGCGCTTAATTGTGTTCTCAACAAACGTTTTTGGATATTGATTGGCAGCTAGCATTTCTTTAATTCGAGAAAGTTCTGTTGTTTGGGAGAGTCCAAAAGTGCGAATTTTAGTACCTCTATTGACTAGTGATTTCATGACTGTTCTCTTCATGCCGATTGGATGTGACGAGTTGAAGTTGAGATACCGAGCGGAATGAGTTGGTTTTCGGTACACGAAAACCTGGAATCTCTGGTGCTCATCCACTTTCACGAGGTAGTCTAGAAAACTCAAAATACAATGGCATTGTATTCACATTGGAAACCGAAACCGAGGAACGTTCACTCCTGAGGAAGGCCATCCGAGGTGGTTGAAACGTAGAGTATTAAAACTTGCTCATAACGTTGTGTTATTCTCAATCCATTTATCAGTTGTGGCGTCAGTTATCTGCGCAATCCACTGTGTCACGGAGAATCCAATAAATGATCCAGCACACTGGCTACCCGAGCAGTATATCAGTTTGTAGAGCTGACAGGGCGCTCGCCGCAATTGGGCATATTGTTTTTATCACTGGTTTGCTATTCGGTCTCATTTAGATTAGCTTAAGACTGACCTGAAATTCAGTTAGTCTGTCAAACTTATCCTTGGACATACTGGAATATTCTAACAGAAAACTCTCCAGTTCCGGCTGTCATATCACCGTTTTTACCTTATCTGGCGTGTCTGGCCTACTTCTGATCTAATCTCGGCATGTTAGATTTGAACAACTCTGTGTCACTACACAAACCGATATAATTCGCTTTTTGCTGTGATGTTGGACACGAACAGTGAAATTTCCAGGTACTGCAATCGTCCGTCCAGTTTACGCGTGCAAAACTTAGTGACACGCAGAAGGTATGGGCAAAAGCTCGATGGATGCAGCCCTCATTGTTACCGACGTTCCAATATCAATCTCCATACGAGAATGAGATAGAAGTCTACAACAGCCAGCGGCCGTAGCACTCTAAAATGTGTTAAAACGAAGTACCTTCGATAAGACCGTCCACATGTTACCATAGAGATATAGAATTTGACTTCCGACAGCCAGATGGCCAATCTTCCCACATGAGTGACAAACTTTCTGCTTATGGCAGCACTTGATGACTGTGGTGTTGGTCGCCGCATCGATCGCGCACGAATGACTTGTTCGGATGTTTCGCCGACCGGCAGGTTGAACTGGCAATAAACCGAACAGCTTCCGTGTTTGTTTGCCGTGAAAATATGGTCACCTATTAAGGAGTATTTCCCCACTATCAAAAAATGACGCGTTTTCTTCCACATCAAAGTAGATTCATCCTCTGGAAACAGTCTTCCACATGTCTGCTCGCACTGAATCCCCTAAATCAAGCATTGCAGAGTCATTTCATCCTTGAGGTTGATAGAAGGAATTTCATTGAAACGATCTTCAGGCATAGTTGGTTGAATGGGAGTAATAAAATCATTCAAACTCTCACCTACGGCTTGATACAAACTTGTGAAGTAGTATTTCGCAGTGTAATTACGCCTACGTGCTCCTCACATATCACTCAATGTAACAAATACGTCAGAACTAATTGCGTGCTGCCAATACGCAAAACCTCAAGATTATGTTGGCTCCCATTACCAAAAAACTGTGAGTCTCTGAAAGAACGACACAGTTGCAGCAAAGGTAGTAATTTTAACTAACCCAGAAATGTCTGTTTCCAACGACTGTAAGAACATGGCAGGCTATTCTCACAAGTGGTACACCATCATCATCACAGACAGCAATACATCAGGGGGTTCACACTGATGCTTAACTGCCACACAACCACGAAGAAGAAGAAGGAACAACCCCTGTTTAGAAACAGAGAAGAAAAAAGGGAAGGCGGCCTAATTACTAAAAATAGCTACGTCTCTATTCAAACATGCAATATCAAGGCATCTACACCTTGCAAACAAACAACCGAGATGTACGTGAAAGTAAGGCGTCATCAGCACCGAAGATGCGCAAGACAATGTAATATTTGGTTTCATCTAAATCATCAAATCTGCTAAATTGCTCACTATTTATAATCCTCCAATGTAAAACGGTGTAATAAAAATCAGGTGCAGGAAACGCCAAACGTCAGCTTATGCTTCACTTAATTTGGGCTTAAGAAGAGGATGTTACAGGACTTCGAATCAGTAATTTCTATCAGTTCTGTCCTGGAAAGCTAATGTCCAAATGAGAACAATAAAAAGGGTAACGGTCTTCAATTCTATTCCAACCAGACAAACCTGAAGTACGTCGAATGTCACATGCATGCGAGGCCATTCAAAACGCTTCATGTTATGTGAGAGCTGTGTATCACACGTATGAAATTACTGTACAAAATTTACAACAGTTACCTCACTTTTGATAAGTTGACGCAAATATGCACCATCTAATACACAAATCAAAACACCGAACACTGCACCTTATTTATTTCGAAGTACCATACTTCTCCTCTGTTACCTGTGTAAATCCATGAATTTGAAATACATGCAGTTCGTTAAAAATGATTTATTCACAAGAAAGTGCCAGAAGCATACAGTGAAATGCAGACGGCGCAGCGTTGAACCGACACTTCAGGGATGAAAGACCATACACAATCAATTATCAAAAATCTACGAATTCACGCCGTGCACAATTGACCGAAGACAGTAAACATGAAACGTTGGTTAATGAAAAAAGTAGATGAGTATGTAAGAATTCGTCAAACAAATTCAGAAATAAACACTTAATGTCAAATCATTACGAAAGGGTACGTTCCTATAATGAGAACAAAAGTAAAAAAGAATGACGTCGGATTCGAATCAAACGGGGCACACTCAGGATTCTCTGAGTACCGTTTAAACCAACTGTTGCACCCACACACCAAGCACAACTGTTTCAACGCGCACCACACAGGCAACTATGCGGTATTGTGCACAATTGATATGGTTGTACACGCGTTACTAGCCTTGCAGTGCTAGTTGTGGTGTAACATGGTCCCACTCAAAACATACGTGTTTTCAACTGTCACCTCCAGTTTCTGGTCTTCTGAAGGCTGAGTATCGCCACCAATTTCTCTTTGCATCGTTTCTACCCATTCGTACCAAAATACCCGCTAGTACCCTTGAGTAGTATGCAACACCACAAAATGTTTGTCAGTTTTTGTGTTCCACTGAGGAAAAACAACCTTCTTCTCTTATAACACTTTAGTTGGAATCGTCTTCATAATGTGTTTTTTATGTTCCGTTTAGGGATGAACGCGGATGAGACGTTTTGAGATCCTGTGGCTGAATTGTCAAAAAGACAAATCAGTTTTTCTCTGTCATGAATATATTCTGGGACCACGTAAACCTAAGTAAGCAAAGATTCAGGCATAACTGCCGTGGTGAAATGTCACTGACATGACCTTCGAGAGAATGAGATGAGCTCGGCAATGCCAGTTGTAATGGAACAATGATAGTTCGTTGTGTATTTCAAGTGAATTCTGTTCTCGTGTTAACGCAGTGGATAAATTTTTATTCCTCAGCATGAGTATGGGAACGCAATATTCCAGCAAAACAAAATCTCAGTATTTACGTTTCATTCCACACAAACGAGTACCCTGCTTCACGGATTGCATCCGTTAAACCGGTTAACCCGTAATCCAAGCGAAAGGCTCTGTGGCATAGTGGGTCCCAGTGTAGCGAAAAGGCGTCCAATGAAGCACAGCCTTTTTTGTCCAACGCGCCAGTTACCATGCCACACGTGCGCTCGCGATTTTGAATCACAGTTCCAGTCCACAACACCCCCCCCCCCGGTTTCCGCTCACACGTCGTGTGCACTTCTACCCGGTTTAGGTGGGTGATTTATGCCTTCTATCCGGGGGTTTTCCGCCCGCTATTCCTCGTCCGTTGATCCGATTTCGTTGAGCGATGGCTTGTCCGCTCGCTCGTGCTGTCCTCCGTCCATCCACTGTGGGCTTTGACCGTACTCCACAGCCGTGTCGAGATATTCCTGCGAGTGTTGGAATAATCACGCCTTCAATTTGGTCATCCATCCTATTTCGGCTGCCACGTCTCGCCCGTTGGTCCGATCCCGTCAAGCGATGACTCATCCGGTCGCACACGCCGTCCTCCATCCGCTCGCTGTGGGTTTTGAACGCACCTCCTCCTGTGTTGAGGTATTCCGCCGGGAGTTGGAATGCTCGCACTTTCTGCCTGACAGCCCACCACTCTAGGGTCTGCGGCTCTATAGTTAACGTTGGGGATACTACAAGATGTGAATGAGGTGATCTGAGTCTAGCCGACCCTTATTCACTTATGAAGAATGTGCCTAATAGTTGTGCTGGGATTTTGAAGCAACAAAACGAAATACGTTCTATACCCTACGTATCAATTAGATATAAAAAGATGCTATATATTGTGGCGAATGTTTTTTTTAAACACCAGGTATCCCAATTGTGTTATCGCAAGCCGTATTTCTACAGCTACATGCTTGAGCCTACTGATCAGTATCAGGATAGTTTACTGCAAATTGATATCGATTAGATTATGCCTCTGTCCAATTTAAACGACTGTGGTCGCGTGCTCCATATGTGCACCTTCTGAGTTAAACACACTGACCAACAATGTTAGTCACTAGACCTTCAAGCTCCCGGCATTCTTGGCAGAAGAACCATGCACTAACAGTAGTGACGCGCCAAGCTAACAGAAGTGCGTATGAAGAATTAGACCTGCCTACAGTGCCCAAGCTGAGTACAGAAGAAGACGGATACCAACGGGAGTCTTATGCAAAGGGGATACCATCAGTTGAACTCAGCTCACAGGAATCGTTAAACTACAACAATGACTTTCCACCACTGAGCACCGTGAATCTTACTTCCGGGAAAGGCAAGCACTACCAGCTGACTTTCAGAGCCAAGGATCCGGAATTTTACTATCTTTACGTACACCGTCGCAAATCCCCGGAAGGCAGTACACAAAAGGGATGTCAAGCCTGTTCGAAAGACTACTTTGTGGAGGTTCGAGATCTAAACTGCCAGAAATTTGTGCTGCGAATGAAGCGCTATCGTATCGTGGCATGTTCCCAGAGTGGAGATACAGACAGTGGAGATATGAATCAAACTTCCCCAAAACCTGAGGGCCCCGGAACAGTAAAATCTGACAAGCGAAAAAGGAGCAGTGGAAAATTGGCACAAAATCAAATTTTCATTCAGAAAGATGGCGTACAATTCCGCCTAACCAGTTTTGCGATGCGAGTAAATATAGCTCAGCAAATGTATGATAGGACACCGTCTTCCGTTGATAGCCAAACAGATCTCAAGAAAGGCACATATAACGCGGAGCCCAATCGAGCATCATTAGTTGCGCGTGTGCGAGGTGATGTGGTGCGCATCCGTTTTGTGCTGCACGATTTGGAAATCAAACCTATCTCTGTTTATGTGTCTCGCGGGGCTCAGTGTACCGAAAGATATGCCTACGTGAAGTTTCAGCCAGCGGGGACACAAAAATTCACGTTCTGTGCAGTTCCCTTGAGTACCTACAAATACCGTGATCCGATGGTAATTATTAGAAGACAGAATTACGAACGCAAAAAACAGGGTCAAGATCCGAAATGGTTGGTGGAACAACGACGTAAACGCCAGGAACAGGGGACAGTAGCACAAACTCAATCACTCGACGGTCAGGAGCTGACCAACTCTGTTATTGTATTCGAATTGAACGGGCACCGTGTAAAGCTCCGATGTGGCCATATGGACGCCACCTTAATAAGTGGTGAGGATATGTATGACGAATTTGTGTTGGCAAACAGACAAGAACCTAGAATGGTCATCAAATCAGTAAGTGTTCGCGATTCGTTTGCAACTCTATACAGAGTTTTTGTAATCTCATCTTGAAACGTAATTTGACAACGCTTTAAAACCGTTTCACCGTAGGGTTGGAAAATGATGATACCCCATGAGAAATGCTTGAAGTAACAGCTCCGAATGCTACATTAGATACAACCCTCGCGACAAGCCCTTCAAAAGTGTAACTTATTATACGGTGGGTAGTCCAGTTTTATTAATGATTTTCATTAGTGTATGTCAAAATGTTGCATTCATCTTCTTGATAGTTGATTCAAGTACACAGAAGTCCCACAGACCTTTCGTGAGCAGTATCTCATAAGCCGGTAAACGACTGTCGGCTGCGGCTCGTAATGCCACAGATAGAATACAATTCCAAAAGTGCAAAAATATCTTCATATAATCGAACAAAAATGCATTACAAAAATTAACTGGGTGTTCCATTGAAGGGTGATTACTGCCCATCTGACCCAATAATTACTTCATCTATTTTACTCTACTGGCTGTCAATGAAGATGTTGCGATCAATCCCGACGATCGACCTCGTCCTGTGGATAAAGGGCAGAATGAACATGATTGACTGGGTTCACGAATTTGGCGCGAGTGCTCCTAACTTAAAGAACAGGCCCAACGAGCATAGTTGAAGAGATACTTGTGACGGCTGTTCGGGAACACTTTCTGGTGTTTTATGACTAGCACCTGGCTGAAGATGTTAGCACAGAGAGATCCATCGGATACAATGGTATGAACGCAGTCATTGTTTCGTCGTGTTGTTTGTGAAGCATAGGTATTGGTAGAAGCAGAACAGAGAAAGTCACAACTAAGCTCCCTTGAGAATACCATCTCACTTTCATCTGCTCCCCGTCTGTTCGTTTGCAAGCCGTGGACGCTTTGATACTGATCGCCTGAGTACAGATATACATATTTACTTAGTTAAGCCCAATCCCTTTACTTCTGTATTGGTGATTGTTTTGTCAATTTCACTGTCAAGCAAAGCTGGGGTGTGTGCACTGACCAGTTTAGATAAACACCTCGTCCAGCGACTTATGCAGTTTGCCGTGCAACGGTAACGAAGTGAACGCATACGTAATGATTAGCCGTGAGTAGTTATATCATGTTTCACATTCAATCCTAACATTGTCTTGGTAATGAACCAGCTTTGTGGCTGCTGGAAACAGTTATGATCCAACGGTCAGAGGCGAGCGACCGATCCCGCCACTACGTCACCTTAAGATGGAGCCTACAGAACTTACGATATCCCTCTAGCAGTAACGGTGCGCTGATGATCAGATAGTAGCTCACACATGATCAGAACCCATAAAACCGTGTACTGTCGAAATATTCATGTCATCATTAAATCGCAGATCCTAGACTCTTTACAAACCATAATTCCATAGAATGTCCTGAGATGAAATCGCTATAGTCAGCTATAGTCACCTGCATTCCAATCAGCTGCCAGACTTTGGCTTGTGTCGCGATCAGCGTCCAGCATGATGGGAATGAGCTGAGTCCAACTAAATGATGGAGGCTATACACAGGATTGAATGAGGAAGAGTGACCAGATGAACAAAACTTCAGAACGACCAAAGTTGACACAGGTGACAGAATCCAACAGGAGAAAAACTGTTCCGACTGAGTGGTTACTTCATGAGTGTAAGTCCGTTAAAGAGCTATAACTCTCAGATAGGGTAAAACAAAAGCAAAGAAGGACAAACGAACACAACGTGCCATTCAAATCGTGACATGCTGTCAGACGGGCACATGATCTTACAACATGGCACGTGAGGATGAATGACGGCAGAGGTGACACTGATACAGCGGGGACATTTCACGGTGTTCGGAGGCTTCGTCAGTTGAACTGCATCTTCAGATCATGTGAAGAACGAACGTCAGTCATGGGTAGGGCGTAATGCAACCGGGCAGACGAAAAGTGCGGAAGAATCGATTGGGAACTTAGTTATGCAAGCGGGAAACACAGCACGGATGACAGATACAGACAATATGTGTGGAATGCCTGATATTACGAACCAGCTGGCAAAGAAGGCTCGGGGACTGTGCAGATTGCCTATACATAGCGGATATCTGATATGCAAAGTGGCGTCCAGGATTTGTTACAGACCATTTGTTAAGAGGAAAGATTTGATTGATTCTTTTAGAGCAACCGCGTAAAACGTTTACACAGATGACATTTTTGACGACCTAGAATCCGGTAGATCGACCACCCACCTGTAGAAAGCTGCTGAGCAAAGTTACGAATAGATATTTGAGGAATAGACCGCACAACCGATGTTATATTCTTTACCACCTCTTCCACTGTCACCCTTCTAAGCGTAGATAACTGCCGTCGTTTATCTTGAGAACCAGTTCCCAGGATCTGTTGCTTTAGGCGCATTGATCTCATAGCTGCGGGTGCCGGCTTTGTTGAATGGCTACGCCTGAATTCATTGTACGCACCTCGGAAAAACAAGCTTGAAGAATTCAACACAATCAATGCTGATTTACCCAGTTTCACCAGCTTGGTTAATGGAAAAAGTTGAGGAAATGGAAACTGCCTATGCTTCAGGGAACACCAGCGAACTCTTTAAGTTGATCCGTGCTATTGGTTCCAAGCGACCGTCTGTCAGTGAAGCTATCAACGAGGCAGGTGGCATACTCATCTATAATAAGTCCAAAAGGTTAGAACGTTGGGCGGAACACTTTGAGTGCCAATTTAGCTGGCCTCCTGCCTCCATTGTGTTGCTATCACAAACTTGTGATGTAACGCCCTGGTCGGCAGATTTGAAATCACTCACTGAGACTGAGGTTCGCAATTGCATCTTGGCTCTCAATCGTAATAAGGCTGCTGGCCAAGATGACCTCGTGCCGACACTTTTTAAAGAAGGTGGAGAAGTGTTAGTTGAGATCTTGACTCAGCTGTTTCAACCTGTATATATGACAGAGACCATTCCTCCGTGCTTGGGTCACCCGATAATAGTTCCTATATTCAAGAAAGGTATCAGGAGCTCTTGCGAGAACCATAGGGGAAATAGTTTGACTCGTCATTTCTAGGGTTCTGGTATCCATCATACTTCGTCGACTCACTGCAGTTCGGGAGTCAAACATTAGAAAAGAACAGGCAGGGTTTCGTCCTGGGCGGAGATGTATAGATCATATTTTTACCCTCCGTCAAATTCTGGAGCAGCATCATGTGTACCGCCGGCCGACAATTGCCGTAGTCCTCGTCTATAAAGGTGCGTTCGATTCAGTGGACCGATCTACACTTTTACAGTCGCTCAACCGCAGGGGTTTACCGACCAAGTATGTGAACGCACTGTCGGGGATTTACTCCCATACTTCAGCTCAGGTTAGGGTTTGCGGTGAGCTGTATGACAGTCTTAGCACCATGAGCGGCGTACGTCAAGGCTGTCACCGTTTTTCTTCAATTTCGTCAGGGACGAAATAATAAAGGACTGTCTGTGGCACTCAAATGATGTCGATGTGGACCTCCTACCTGGTGGGAAGCTGACTGATCTTGATTATGCTGACGATAAGATGTTGCTATTTGACAACTTTGAAGCGGCATAAACAACGCTAAACACAATCTCGCGCTCTGCTAAGTACTTCGGAGTGCGCTTTGCAGCCTCGAAATGCGAAGTGCCTCTGCAAGATTGCTGTGATTACGTAGATTTAATGTTAGATAATGAAGTCATGGAGGTTGTTGACCGGTTTGTACACCTGCATCAGCGGCATCAGCTGCATCAGCGGCGGCGGCGGAGGTGTAGGGAATGAAATAGAGGCGCGTATTCCAAAGGCTAGGGCGGTGTTCGCTAATCTGAGACACCTATGGTGACACAGAGGTATTTCCCTGAAACTTAAGGGTCGAGTATATCCGACTATGGTGAGGGTTGCATTACTTTACGGTAGCGAAACCTGGCCGCTCAGGGTAGGAAACCTGAACCGTCTTCAGGTGTTTGACCATCGATGTATGCGTTCAATCGTTCGTATCGGGTGGCACCAATGAGGAGGTTAGGAAACGGGTGTTTGGCATTGATCGTCAAACGAGTTCCTTCATTCAGTCCGTACACTTGCACAGACTTAGGTGGTTAGGTCGTTTACTAAAGATGCCAGCTAGTCGTCTGTCACACCGAACACTGCTTGCCGACGCTGCGACCGATTGGCGTAAGGTGGACAGACGATGAACTGGTGTAGACAAACGAAATCGTTCACGAAGGGGTTGGTCACTGTAGATCGGGTTCGTCTCCAGGACTGGAGCCCTCGCGACTAGCACAGTCGGTGGCTGGAGACGTTAGGTGAGATAGCGACTAACCGAGCTCAGTGGCGTGAATGTTGTCGTTGTTTGTCCGAGTTGATTGTGAAGTGAGTGCACTTAGGGATGCGAGGCAGTGAAAGCCACAAGGAAGTTGTCTTGCTGATGATGCCTTACTTTCACTTACAGCCCGGTTGTTTGTTTGCAAGGTGTATGCACTTTGATGTATGTTTGAATAGAGACGTAGCTATTTTTAGTAATTAGGTCCTCTTCCCTTTTTTTCTCCTCTCTTCCTATACAAGGTTTGCATCTTCCTCCTCTTCGTGGTTGTGTGACCGTTAAACAACGGTGTGAACCACTGATGTACTGCTGTCTATGATGATGATGATGAAAATGCGGAATTTGAAACATTGAGATCTCCAGTTCATTAAGACATACATACATTGCGAGATGCAAGTATTTCGTTTATTCTCATCAGTCAGTTTACATAAAACATTCAATTGTATAGGTTAAGCGCGTAGCGATAAAGCAATGAAATGAACGAACATCACATGGGAGCTATTAGGGTTCACTGCCACGGTAACGAAATTGATTGCGTCAGCACCTTTTGCCAACAAAGGGTTAATGCGTGAGACTTGGTTAACAATGCCTCGGAGAACGCCAACAGCCTGCGGTTGCGCAATCGGACCATGAACGAAGTGACGGGATCAACTACATGACCTGTTGCGATTAAGTGCCTCGCGATCGAAGAGGCCGGATTTCTGTTCAAGTGTTGGTATACTGACCCGCGTTCAGTCACTGTTTGAACTAGCCACTTGGAGATGTGCACCGCCTTCCTCTGTCGTAAGTTTCGGTCCGTTCCGCCAATATATGAGTCACCCCAACTGTAAGTGAACTGGTGGATAACATGAGAGGCAGGGTTTTCCGGGAAAGAACGATCGGGGCAGTGGAGACTCATCCTGCGGATGGAAAGCAACGAGCGCAATTCCGCTGCGGGGTATTTGCGATCAATAGCTGACTTCAACTTTCGACTTACATCAGTAAGATTGTGGTCACCTGTGTAAGGAAGGGTAATAAAAACCTGCTTCTTCCGCATTGATTGTGGTTTTGGGGTAGCCACTCGTTCCTCGCAATGAATTTCAATAAATCGCTCACAGCCCATATAACTGAACGTTTTATGTAATCGACTGATGAGAATAAACGAAATGCTCGCATCTCACAATGTATGTCTTTTTGCCGTCTTAATAAATAACATGCGGAATTCAAGTCAGTATGTAAAATCCGAACTGGGCAATTCAGCAGGCAGTACCCGTCCGCAGAACGCGCCTGCGGAGTGGAAACTGAAGCTCACACCAGTGGGATGTCGCAGTCCTCATCATGTGCCCAATGTTGGACGCACTACAGACACATTAAACTGGGTCACTGTGATCTGTTACGGTAGCCAACAAAGCTTCTAACAAGTTGACCTGAACTCAATGCCTCGTTGCACATGTACTTCCTCCGCTTCCCCACCATACTAACTGGCAGCCGTACCCCGGGCGTTTGTGCCTGTACATGTTTATTTGCCAATCAAATCTCTCACCATGGAAAACGGCCTTCAACACATCTATGGGAGCCACTCTGTAGACCAGGTCCAGATTTCATTCCTACCGGAGACTGTAAAACTATGCGGTAAAACAGGCTTGCTATAACGCCTATCATGACTCAAAAGAATGACGAAGAATTTAGGGATTTCCTACCCAAATTTGTGTTGGACTGTTAAACCACAACACCCGTACCTATTCTGGCCACGTTAAAGTACTTCTCATGGTGTAGTCGAAGTTCAATTCCAAGTTAACGACAGGAGAACAATTTCTGACATTCCCCGGTCGATTATGACGCATAAGGGAATTGATCTGAGGGACCCTATCCAAAGTCTGACCTGGCAGACAATAGGACTTTCTTACGAGACCCCACCGACAACAAGTGACCCAAGTCTGACCCACTTGCCAATGACCAGCCTCTCTACCCCGAGGGTGCCACAGTACCCTCTGATCGGGCACAATGCCGGTGGGATGATGGTGAATGATAGGACGTATGAAATCAACCATCACGGCTCGATTGAACTAACTTTTGATTGTCCCATTTTCCCGCTTGTCAGTCGCTCGATTCATGGTACCGCAATAAGCTAGCTTAGTTGTGTAGCCTAACCATCTGTAGTGATTGTGAAATCTAAAGTCCGAGCTTTGTCAGAAGATCGCTAATTCAGGTGATCAGTAGACAGCCTTCGGACTTCCGTTGAGGCCGGTTTTGGATGGGGGCATTCTCCACTTGACGTCTGCATCTGTCTTCTCTTAATTATCAGGGAGCTTAACGCCAGCTTTTAGGCCGAAATTCGTTCATCGCACGACCTGGATATGTAGCTTGGTCGATAAAACTTTTGAACACTGTGAGGTTCATGTCCGCTAGGTCAATGTCATACTTCCGCCGTTTCTTTTATCTACACGTGACCTAGCCTACGAATATGTGCCTATCTGGCAACAAATCTCGACGTGTGGAAGACCGGACGCAGGCCAACTACATACGAGATAAGCATTACAAGTCGCCGTACATTTTTCAGTCTAATCATCTACGTCGTTGAAGTCGAAGCAGTCAAGGGCGACCAAACATGAAATCGTTATAAAAATGAATGAAACGATTTATGAACGTAGCTTAGCGGCACTTAGAATGGTTGGTTTTCAATACGTACGCGGACTAACAGACCATCCAAACAATTGCTTCCATTTCAGCCAAATCTCACTTACGACCAATCCTTACAAGACTAGAAAGTGTTGGTGTGCAGTGAAATGAATCCAGCCCACCCAATCCAGAGGACCGTTCAAACCAATAGCAGCATGCGGACAACCGTCAAACAGCGTTCATCAAACATCACCGACGTAGGCACCAGGACATCGTATGTGCAGCGCGTCACATACGTGTAACCCTCGGAGGGTTATACTTTGTAGATTGCGATATATATAAATAAACTACATGCAGTAGTTTGACGAAAACTGACTTTTCTTTGCCTTTGTAACCCGAAAGAGGTGAGCGGTCCGTTTGACTGTGGTTAGGTAATTCAGCACTATTTTAGAGTCAGTTAATCCCAGTATGTAGAAAAATGGTGACTTAAATTCGTATGATGAAATAATACAGAGATTGTGAACATGTGAAATCATTTCAGTCGGTTGTTCAACTGGAAACCAAGTACCACAACAGATTATCAGTTCTAACACTAGGAACGAATTATAAACACACTCGTTTCTAAGTTCGGACGATCTGGCAATGGAAACCTTAAATCTGACATGATAAATCATTTGATGGGAAGTTCCTTGTGGCAAAAATAGTGAAAAATTAACTTTGCAGTGAACGAATGAGCAGCCCGAAGAAGCCAAGAAAAGGAAAGACTTCGAAGCACAGTCCTTATTATCAGCGACAATGGTGTGGGCCTCCTACATTCAAATGACAACGTGAGCACTGAACCACCTCGTTCCAGTCGTACACCAGAAAGCTGATCAAGATTTCTGTGACTAATATCAATAAGAAGTCTTATTTGAGTAAACACTGCCAAAGTAAGGACAGTGTGATCAATTATCGAAGATTAATGGTTTACTCTCGCAAGCAAAACAATTTGATGCGTGGTGACGAGTAAGTTCCTCATCGATGATTAACTGCATCACTCAGTTGTAGGTACGCATATGGAGAACCAATGTGCGACTTGAGCCTATTCAAAAGTGATAGACCGTATGACCTAAGTAACCCTGATCGAAGTATTATTGGACAACAATAAGCCAAGATAAAACCAGATTTGAGTCGGAACCTCATTCGATTGAAGAGAGCATTGAGCAGTCTCCCACCATAAGAGAATCCCCTTTGATTATGCAAACGTGTCAGAATACGGATTTTGTGTTCAACAGAAACCGCCACATAAACAAGCAATCATGGTATAATAACGAGAGTAGTCACGAGTAGGAACAAATTGGAAACGCAAGAATTTTTGTAACAACGGCGTTCTGGTTTCACACAACACTGTTCCAAGGTCACTCAAAATATTACGGTTTTAAACGAAAATTAAGGTACAACTAGAAGAAATGCAACCGGATATTATTCACAGTAAGAACACGAAATAATAAATTGCGAAATCATTGTATGTTACACGAAAAAGGCATTAGCAGAAGTGAAAATTTTATGGGCAAACACACATATCTACATACAAAAATAGTTACGGTTCCTATCAGCCAAATTCTTTCATTTGCTTAAGAATATCACGTGTGATCTCTTGTACCGGTTTCAATTGACCATAGTAATTAGAAAATTTCCCGTTCGGATCGATAAGATACATTACGACCGTGTGGTCAACCTATCCAAATAGAGGAAAATCACAGGTAAGTAGTCATCATGTGGAAAGAGCTACACTAATACTGTATGTCAGGTAACGATAAGATAAAAACCACATGGAGATAAACGAATCTGCCTAGCATGCGAGATAAAACGAATAGCTAGGTCACTTACTCTGTATGTCATCTAATCATTTACCGTACCGGGCATTATATAATGAGGCCACCAAGAGTTGGGTAAAACTGCGTGGTGGTCAACCAACAACATGGTCACGAAATATGAAGACCCTGACTGCTCCACTGAGCAAAGTGGGTAGGTTTCGTCTGCTTGGATGGGGTCCTCGTGATCACTCAAACCGCTGGTTAGAGACACTATCCGAGATAGCGGTTTGTCGCAGTCACAGGCGTACCTGTATCCATACCGTTTCTCGTTCTTCCGCTTAGTCTTCTTTTAATAATTTTCAACCTTCTTAGTAACGTTTTCTTTTAGGATATTCCACGTCACTGTTGAGGCGAGCGGCGGACAGAGCCACAGTACCTTTTGATCAAGCTCATGGCTGTTATGATGATGATGATGAAGGAAACTAATAGCTGACAGAGTTGCGTAATCAGCCAACTGACAAATAAATAAGACGACCCGCAAAGAAAGATTACTCAACAGATGTTATGTGACTAACGGAGATCCTGGACGGATGTACGTTGACTGCCCTATTTAGATCATAATCAATCGGAGAATGTTTGGGGATTGTTCATGTGCAACACGTACGGCAAACCCAGCGAAATCACTGGATTCGGATAGAACGACACTATCTAGCTATATGACTCAGTATCTTGCATTTGCGAATGTATGACCTCTAAGCAAATGACAGTCAAACGGGTCTGCACAACAGCACGATCCAAGTCCAAGTGGTCTATCCAAAGTGCACAACAGCCTTTAACAGAGGGGTGCCACCTGTAGCTGACAACCACATGACCGATTCGTGTCTATCCCTGGGACGTACAGGACAGTCTTCACGTGATGCAATGCTTCTTTCGGTGCTTAAATGCGATACCCGAAATACAAAGATCATGAGACGCGCATTGTCGCAGCGGTCGTTCACAATCGCCAGTGCGATGCGTACAGAAAAACCACTCACATGATTCTCAACTGGAAAAAGATTACTAAGTTGGTCATTCAAATCGCCGATCACTATGAGTGTGTTGCACTATTTCGCTTGCGTCAGAAGGTCAATGAGGGCATTGTACAACGCATCTGAACTAATGCCCGTTAGAGTGCACGCCGAAATAATGAACGCTTTTCAGATTTGCATCAACCGACTTTGACCGATGTGCCACAAGGTACTGTAAGCCAACGTAAAAATCGTCTGATGAGTAGATGAAATGTGGTTTTTATTTGTACTTGTGAGAAAGAAGATCGTCTTTACACTTTAATTGAAAGCCAGTCACAAAAGGACCGAGTTTCAGAAGGTGGATTGGCTGGTAAAAAGCTGTCCTCTCGAGTTTCACGGAGCATTTTCAGTGTGAAGATCACGAGCACAAAGTTGAACTATAATCTACGTCAGAGAGATGACATCCGTGCGCTAAGGTGGCAATTACGTGAGACACTTGCTGAATCTCAGCATATTTAACGACCATATGGTGTCGGTCGATAAGGGTTAGTTTGAATACGGAGGCAAATTACCCCAACCAGTCGGCGTTAGATGAATTCAAATTAGCACACGCCGTCCCTATCTTTTGAGTTAAAACATTCTGTCGAATTTAATAGAATATCAGCAATCGCCATGAGTGGCTTTCAACTGAAGACTGATAAGAACCTCTCTTCAAAACACACGAAGGAAGTGTACATCGATCAGATATCGAACGATTTTGCATAATTTTGAATAACCCTATGGGTTCCTCAAAAGCGAAAGGCAGTTTGGTGAACAGCCTGTTTTCGACTGGTCATCACGGGGCCAATTACATAACATTTTATA
Organism: Paragonimus heterotremus; assembly: GCA_013368495.1. Taxonomy (NCBI): domain Eukaryota; kingdom Metazoa; phylum Platyhelminthes; class Trematoda; order Plagiorchiida; family Troglotrematidae; genus Paragonimus; species Paragonimus heterotremus. Next base: position 63,415 of record LUCH01017224.1, read on the forward strand.
CGATCATGGTTGTCAAAATCAAAGGTAATTTGCTGCAGAATGAAGCTAAACGGTTTTGAATTGGAGAGCAATCAGGTGACCAAATAGCATACAGAGCTGTCACATGAGTAACGGAAGGCTACGGCAACCGAAGGGTGTGAGCAAATTTTTTCCCAAGCGCGCAATTGCTGATCGCATAATCGACTTCGGGTTAGTTCCATGATGGCCAGAATAAGAAATTCGACTCTTAGATTGCTGACTATGCAAACGGAAAATAGAATGGAGAGTAGCATCCAGTGGAACTCGTTGCCTTGAAAGAACGGAATGCGCCAGAACTGCACTCGAACTGGATTCCACCTAGCCTTCAGTCAGCCACGTGAAGTAGCCTTTACCTATCCTCTGAGAAATGTGCTTGGTTGTGCGACCGAAATGACTTGCTGCCCCGCAGGAGCATGTGAAACAATAAACACCAAAGGAGATCACACATATAGGCAATGTATCTTTGAGCTAAACGTAAACTACGGGGTTGGATTAGAAGTAGAATCGCAGTTGTTCTGCACTGTCGGTCTTTTCAATCGTTTATGCTACGAGTCACCAGTTCAGCTAACGCCTCGGTCCTTTAAAGTCTAGCACCGGACGAACCAACTTCTTTTCCGCCCCACGTGAATCTAAGTTTCGGTGATGAGTACCACATGTCTATCAATAAATCCAGTGGAGTAGAGATCCTCTGCAAAGATTAACAGTGAAAGTGTGATTTCCGTTTTAATCGTGGCGTCCGTATATATCTTTATAGCTCCTCTTACTGTGAATACCGCTTTGAATTGAGTCGTCTGCACGACTACTCAGTACTACTGTTGTATAACATGCACATTCGTTTGTGAACAATATGACACGACTCATGCACTCAGGAGCTAAAGGGAAGGTCTCAACGCCAAGAAGATGAGGGACCAGAAGCGACTATTGGAGATGTGTATATGCACTATGTGAGACGTGTCAACAAGTCGAATGACGATGTACTGCTTCTCAACGGGTGTGAATACATGTCAGTCATGCGAAACAGTGTAATGGGTTTCGTGCAACAAACAACTCAGATCAAGCGTCTTTTGCGGTCACAACACTACATCCAAGAATCATATTCGCCCATCTTTCTTAGCTTCACATGTACAGCTGAGTTTAGGATGTACCGTGTTCGCCTCAGCAAGTAGGCTACCCAGATCCACAGCTCTGTCAGCTACACAGATGAAATCATCCATGTACCTCTAGTATAAAGTGCTATGTTCAACAATCCCACGAAGCGCAGTCCTTCCTAAGACTGCCATAAAAACATCCGCCAACAGTCAGCCTAACGGTGACTCCATCGCAACACCATCTTTCTGACGGTACCTTTTCCGCCAATCTGAAAGTGTACATTCTGCGTATAAGCTAATATTAGCTGCTTGAATGTGTCTTCGAGTAAGCCTACATTTAAATCTTCAGGTCGAATAGACCTACAAGTAGTCAATAGGTTATACATAGGATACATCTGAAAACAAACGGCATACGACAGAAAACACACTCATGTTTACGACTTTCAACGACTGAACGGAATCTACGAACTCGAACGTATGTTTTAACGAATGCATTGAGATATCCTTCCGCACGGGCTATAGGAATTCTGTTAGGCACTGCATCATCGAATGATATGGAGAATTGCACATATCAGGACCCGAGTGTTATGACCATTCCTTCTTGTGAAGTTTCGGCCACCATCATCGTCATCACAGACAGTAGTACATCAGCGATCCCCGCTGAGGCATAACTGCCAAACAATCATGAAGACAAACGTAAGACCACCCAAGGGAAAAAAAAGGAAGCGGATGGGAAACAACAAGTGGAATCAACTACATCCATACTCAAACACTCAACATCAAGTTGTTTACGCCTTGCAGACAAAACACTTGTAAATGAAAGTAAGGCATCTTCGGCGGAACATATAATTATAGCATTATCATTCTAGTTGGTCGAATTTGTTTGAATGTCACGAAATCAATCAAACCCAATTGTTTCCGATTTACTACAGTTTTACAGATGCACTTTTCGTTCGCATCGACTCTAAGTTTTTCGTCTAACAAGCGGCTGAATATAGAAGCATCATCCAATGTATTGGTCACTTTTCGTAAGCACGTTGATCTGTCCATCAAAACAATCCCAACATCACTGTCTGGCTTCAAGACCAATATATTATCGGCACTTCTGAAATCTTCCAGATCCTGGATGTGTCGTTTCGTCAAAATATCGCTCTCAAGTGCGGTCTAAAGTGAAGGCACTGAGAGCACGTGCAAACCAAAATTCTGGCGACGAAACCAAAGATTCGACCTAGCTGTAAATTGGACCTCTAATTCAAGCTACTTCACCTTAGTTTTAGAATAGAAAAAGTGATAACGAAGGAGTAATGATGACACTGACCAACAATCGCACAGTGATCAATTGCTGCGACTGTATGTATGTGGGTTTGGACAGCTTGATAATATGCAGCCCACGTGTGACACAGTGCGCCATATGGCGTGAAGCCGGGAAGTTTAGTTAAAACTAAGAAACAACAGTTTTGAAGTATGATCTGCTCACTGTTCGCGTTAACCAGTCACTAATACGGAATTACAGCGCACATATCTTGCTATGTTAGAACCGATCACATTTTAACCTGCAAGAATGAAGCGTTTTCGATTTGTCGCTACGTAGCATTATGTGTGAGTTGGATTGTGCGGAACAACCAAGCCCCAGGTAACAATTTGAAACCACTGATACCTAAAACTTCTCGACCGAATAGTTCGTAAACAAGGTAGGTACCGCAATGCATGTTCGAGCTCACACCATGCTTCTAGCACCTGTCCTTCCGGACGAGTTTGGCCGGAACAGTAAATGAACTGGTTCACTGTGACTAGGTGCTATCAGAATAAATACACTAGAACCAAAATACTCGCAGTAATTCACATTTGAATTGGTAACCACAGACTGCTGGGGCAGACAGCATAGAGCTACCTCAACAAACAGTATGTACTTGTGCATAGGTCAATATCCAGTCGCAGACAGTTTACTGACCAGTCGCACCATAATATTCATATTATGGTTCCACTTCGTTAAATCATCCAGTTCATGCCAACCCGTCAACAACCACAAAGTAGCTGAAAACCTAAAAGCGCTCTGTTTACAGTCAGATTTAACCTCCAGTCTCTGTCTGGTGGTTCTCTAACGGGTATGATCATTTCCCTGAAAAAGTACAGATCCCTCAATTCATACCGTTAATGATAACAATTCCATTATCCTCATCATCATTTTCAACTTTGAGCCATACTGGGTTGTTATTGGTCCTGACAATGGTCCGTGAATTCAGGCAGTAATAAAGAAGCACAAATGCACAACTAAGAAAAAGAAAACAAAGGCAACTGAGTTCCACGAAAAATAATACAACGAGCTTGTGGATACAGGCTCGCCAGTGATTGTGACACAATGTCATGTAAGAAAATGTTTCCAATTAAAAGTGTGGACGGTCTCGAACTCCCCAACCAGGTAGACGGTATAATGCGATCGGACTGGAACCGTTTCTTGATTGGAGACAGTTTAGTCAACCAGAGTGCATACACAAGCTGCAGAAGACGGTGATCGGTTGTTATTTAAATGCATATCAGATTCAAACGACTGAGTTGCGCGAGGCAAGGTCATGGAATGTAGCAACGAACTGACCAATCAAGACGCACGAATGCCTGTTGCCCAACAACAATAGCGAATATTGTTGTTCCTCTATAAAAAGTGCCTTTTTTCAACAAACTGAGACTGCTGAATGCCACACAGATTACCGTTCTGATTTTCTCGATTCGATAGCTCAGCATGCGACAGACGACACCTACCAACCTTGTTTAGGGGGACGTCCAAGAATACCACAACTGACGACGGCGTCATTGTTTGGCCACCTAGCGATTTCTTCCAACCATCAGCAGTCATACCGAACAATGCACGGTGCGGCAGACCCTCTGCTGACATACGGAGTACATGACCCAACTAGTGAAGACTGTTTTCACCATCTCGGCTATCGGTCGCGAATTTCCATATTTCCGAAACACGCGCCGACGGACTGTTACGCTGTTCACAATGTCAGCCCACCTGATACACGCTACTTGACGAAGGCAGCAGTGACCCAACACCGAGAGTCTGTGTGCATCTTCCGTACGAATGGGTCAGGTCTCTGGTCCAGAGAGCAAAACTGAGCAAACATGTATTGTAAACTCTGCGTTTAATCGATAAATGAACGTATTCGCGAACGAACTACGTGCCTTAGTTTATGAATACCTCGTATGCAATAGTCGAACCCACTAATATCGACAATTCCGAGTTCAAGCCCTGGTGGTTCTGATCGCAAAAGACGCTTGGCACGGGAAGTCGTTCGTTGCAGGAAACCCACTACAAGTAATGGGAAAACATAGAACAACGAATGCGAACACTCTCTTGCACAGCTGACGTGTATCCGCACCCGCTGAACAGCAGTGTATCGTCGTCCGCCTTAGTGACACGTCACTAATAGTCGCTTCTGGTTGCTCGACTCCCTGGCGTTGAGATCTGACTTTTAGTTCCTGAGCGCACGAGTCGTGTTATACTACTCACAAACGAATGTGTATGTTATGCAGCATGATCACTTTGTATGCATCTGCCTACGTCCGGACCGTCTAACGGAATCTACCTGACATGTCGTGGCCATAGTCCTTACGTGTTACAACACACATACCCTAGTATGTTATAGCAAAAATCAGTTGATCACACTTTCTTATCCTGCATCACCACTTTGATGTGCCATTATTCTGATGTACTTCAAGAAATGATCTCCATTGAAAGACAACGGTCACCTAGCAGTGGCTTTAATTAAATCGACCCCTGCAGGCAGCCAATATTTTGTCTGAAACGGTGCTTTTCTGGCACTTTTCATTCTGAGACAGCACACAGCCACAGGTGTGGAATTAAACGACGTGAAACATAATAGATAGTCCCCAAGGGGATTGATTAGACAGTCATATCAACAATTATCTGAGTGAATCATGAAAATGTTGAAATCGGGGTCCATCAAATAAAAGACAGACTAATAACAAGGAGTGATCAAAAATCGAATGGAAAACCACTCGGCGAAAAAGACTCACAATATAGTCACCGTCTACATCTTTGGGTCCAGCACTGTAGTAAATCCGATAACGTTTGGCAACGTTTTCAATATCTTCTTTTGTCCCAGTCAAACCGACGAGATTGGGCGAAAACTCTGAGGACGAAGAATTACAACCGAGAAATCAAGAAATCCTCTCTGCATAATCGATTCAACAGATAGCCTAACGAGCACACAGACGGCAGTTACCGTATCGCCTGATAAACATTGGAAAGAGCTAGAAATCAAGAATTAAGCAAATTCACTAACTGTTATATCGTTCACTGGTTGGTTGATATCGTGTCATATATCGGACCAAATGTGAACTGCATGCGGCCAGACTAATGAAGTATAGATTAGAACGATCGTAACAATCAGAACTCCCGAGTGATCCCTAGTGAGTACAATCTGTCACACAGCCAGATAAAAATGAGAGATCGGACACCCATGTCGAATGTCATTAAAATTAGGGGAAGCTCCATCAAACTGTCAACAAATGCGCATTCTGCGTTCAGTGAGGACGAAAAAGGTAAAAAGCTGACACATTCTACCACGACTCCTTAGGAAGGAGGGGAGTTAACAGGCAGCCGGTTAGGGAGTATCCTTTGGATCAAGAAAACACCACTATTAATAGCCGATAATAAAAATGCTGATGTTAAAATCGCCCGTAACAAAACAAAATCATGATTAATACAGCTGCCACTAGATCGAAACCATGTCTGTTGTACTCGGTTTTGGTTTATCATGCTCATCAAAAGTCGCCGTATTATGAAGCTCGTGACTAATATGAGCGCAATAGGAATTGTGGCTTCCAAATGATTCTCTGGCCCCTAATTTTAAAATGACTGATTGTTGATGAAAACCAATCACCAGGCATCGCATCACTCTCCCACATGGAAAGGAGGAGTGTGATCAATTCAGACTACAATCAACCACTATCACCCGTGAATAGAGCTGGAGAACGAGGTTCCAGAACTGGAACTTTTTGTCTCAGTAATTGAAGCCTAAAAGTCATTACGGTTTTTGACGGAGTGTCACAATCGAACAAATTTCCATTGTCAGCTCATCTGTTGCCCCGAAAACTCGTAAAATTGTGAGTCTTTTTTCTACATAAAGCTCCAGTAACTGCTTACCGAAGGTCAATTTAATGCCAAATTATGAAAGGCATAACCCAACTAGTCTTGACAAAAATGCTTTTTTCAACCGTGCCACTTTGGTTCTTACACATAAAGGTTCCACTTCAGTACACTACAACCATCATCAAACATGGGGTCCGAAGAAATCAATCGGATTTGTCTATAAACACCGTCGAATAAGCGAAAATCTGTTTCTGCCACACCCCAGTGCATCTCTGGAACCAACCGCTTCGCAAAGGATTCGGAAAGCCGCTGAGACTTCTGCACGGTTCCTGGTTAGATAGTGCGACCACTGTGACCCGAAAAATGTGATTGTTGGTGTAGCCTGACAGGCATTTTTTTACAGCTTCCTCCCCAAACTTGTATACTATCATACAGTTGCGATAACAGTATGCAAACAAACAACAAAATGTAGCGGGTGCATAGGTTGAATTAGGACGGTTACTTCACAATGATCAGCGTTCACGGTGATCGATGGCAATATGATCGATATGTTTTCATAATTGGATTGCACAAGAAAATGGTATCAATACAACACATCACTGGATCTCGTACTGAACAGCAGAATTTAATGGACAAGACCGTTACAACAACCGATTATCATTGCAGTATGTGCCGCTCAGATAATGAAAATACCATCCGGTCGTTTTCTTTCTGGGGTTAGACGTGCCTATCACCAACAAGCATAATGAAATTCCAATATTCAGTCTACCGACGAGCATTAAAGATAGCATCATTGAAGGCGTTCTTGTCAACATCTCAGCTAGTCTGTTGAGGAATAATCACAGACAAACGACATTTCTGGCATGTACCAGCATACTGACTGAAGTGTTTACATTCAGTTGGATTCAACCAACCGAGCTTCGCTCCGTTTTAGAGTTTAGTGCGGTTTACGTTCCAGTTTAACTGTGATATTCGGTTTCGTTGTCCCCAGCCAATGTGGAAAAGAACAGTTAACCTATACCATTGCCTGGGGATGAGTTTAAACAAATAATGCCGGAATCGCCTCAGTGCACTCCGGAGATACTTCAGACATCTCCCGATCGTTCATGAAGAGGAAGGAGACGACTGGGCTGAAAGACTTTGCTAGGAACTTCAGTCTCAATGGTCAAATCGGCAAAACAACAGCGTAAAGGGCTTGGAACCAAATCACTTAACAGTGAGAGACCTGACTAGCCAAAAGGGGCGATAAATAAGACGTTGACGACCAATTCCCATTACTGACATGTAGTACACGAATTTGAAGCATAAAATTTGGGGGACAGCTCTGTACGTGACAGTTCCAAACACATTTGTAACAGCCCCGAATTTCATCGCCTCACCTAGCTTCAGACGATGAGCTTAACAGTTTTCGGCGTCGGCCAGCATTCATTTGAGGCCCTTATTTTTCCTTCGTGTGATTCATAGCAGAAAACCCGTACTCCGTATCAAAACCAATTTAAGTACATGCAACAAAAAATCAGTGATATTTGTCGGTTGTGATGTGTGCAGCTTGACATGTACTGTTCCCTTTCCCCGGGTTCAATAGAGATCGATGCCAGATGCCGAACAGAAGAGGTGCACAATTGTCCATCAAGCTCGACAAATTCACAGGGGATAGTGATGTGCCTTTACTCCTAGCAACAGGTTTGATGTCACTAGCACTACCACGCTTTTGTTCGGTTCACCTATCAGTGACCAATCAAGAGCATTGTTCGTTTTGTTCGGATGGACGGACGACGGCATAAAATGTTGGCCTGCATCACGTTCGGTACACTTTGTTAAAGCGAACGGATTTGTGAGGATGGAGTGGGACAGCAGAATGGGACGCTCATTGTAACGGTGTTCGTCAAAATCAAAATAAACCAGCCCATATTGAGGGGATATGCATGGATCATACACTTACTGACTAACAGCGACCTTTAGTTATAATGATATTCGCTACACCAGCGTTCAACTGTGTTATATACATATGTATACATTACTGGACAAAAAGTAGACAGGTTAGTTTTTAACCCTAAGCTCGCACGACTCACAAATGCAAATTGCACATTCATGAGGAAATGACATTCGCTAGCTCGTTAGGTTCAGACATTAAAAAGAGTCCATTCTCTGTACTGTTGAGTAATCACACTAACTTCTCCGGATCGATCGCTTTCGTGATCTTTGCTGAATACATTCATTTATCGATTAACCAACTTCCATACAAACTCGCCCCAGTTACCACCCCTCCGACGGGCTGGAAGCCAGATCCCAAGTTTTGTAAGCAGCTGGACGGAAAATATTAATCTGATCTGGTAAGACTTCTTGTTTTAAGATGACTTAACGTGCCATAAATCGGTATACAGACTGCGTAGAGCATTATTACCTCGAAACAATGAGTCATTCTTGGCAGATAATATTGACAGCAAATGTACCTGCAGCAGGTCCTCAAGGTTCAAACCACTGACGGTGTGATTCGGAAGGACTAAGTAGTCCTCTCCAGCTGAAGTATAGATCGAGTCACAAACACCTTGCAACAAGAGAATGTCCACATGACCGCATAACGACGCACAGAGGTGGTTGTTCCCGTGGTGAAACGGTGACTTCACAGTCCGCGTTCAACGCCCCCAACTGACCACAGAATCTTAGTTTTTGCCAGAAAACATGTGGACCTATGTGAAAACGTGCTGAGTCAAGTGGAACATTGATTAGATGGAAAACGCAATAGAAAACTAACTACTCTTCGTCCTCCAGATGAATAATGCGACCTATTGAACTGAATCTTAGCAAACCTTACATAGTAGATCGGTATCAAGAATTCGGCAATAGCAACCACAATAGATTGTTACCTACACTCTGGATAAATAGATATTCAGCCAGTGTGAGTGAAGAAGTGTAACAAGTCGCACTGTGAGCGAACTGCGCCCTACTTAATGCCAAGTCCGAGTCAGCTAACCGATGATTTTCCACGTTCAGTATTTCTGTTCAACAGTGAATAGGGCGTAGAGGAGAACAACAAAAGTTGGACTAACCTTTAACATACTCGGCCACCACATCGGGAGTATCCCGCTCATAATCCACGGTGAGAAAGATGGGAACTAGCTGCTGTTTTGTATTACCAGTGAGTGCTAGTCAAAAAAGATAAGCCAGACAATAAAATGAGAAAATGGAGCGAGACCTTCAACAGTTAAGCATTAGAAAACAACATAAAGTTCGTAGACTTTTAACGCATTGGTTAGATATACACTACAATCGTTTGAAATACAACAGAACTCAGACAGAACAGGAACAGAAATATTTATACATATACGTTTTCACATACATGGCAACTGATTAAAATTGATCTCTCTAACATGAATACTAGTCTCCTCATGGAATTCCGACCACAGAAATAACACAGGAGATTAGGTGCTGATTGCGTAACTCGCTTCAAAAACCAGTGCAACGCGTTGGACATATCAAAACGAAGCAGCGACAAGAACGAACAGTTAACGGAACTTGAGTTTCTTCTAACGTACAACTGTACAACTCTTCAAGTACAATAGTCCCCCGAAGAAAGATCATTCTTCGCGACGATATCATGTGTTTCTTGTAAAGAGGATTACCTTTAGTAAGAGTTGCCAACCCAACTAAATAAGAGGTACACAAAAAGCGACAGCACATTTTCGCATGTTAAATGACTATCACAAGATAGGCAGTAATTCCGAGTGCATTCGCCATCATGACAACAGGTTTCGATTTGGTTTGTAAAAACCAGCCATGCAAAACGTCAATGTGCAGTTTCCGAAAGACATTTCTTCTCGGTCAATTTTTTTCTGTCAGCGCTAAGTCTATTTTTGCATTGTTGATCTGTTTTCTAGTCTGTTATATTTAGCATTTAATTTTTGCTCCTATTCTTTACAATGAAGACTGTGCCCACACAGCACTATTGTAGGCAGTGATAACCCATAGCTTTTGTCCAAAAGATGAAAATCATTTCACATGGTACTGCGCCATTCAAATGAGCCGAGTCTGATACAACCTGCAGGTGTATACAGTACAGCCTGTGGTAGCGGATAGTGTACATGTGCGAGGGTATCGCGTTACGAATCGTCGCTCGGGTTCTCACATATAGAAGCCATATTTCTGTTACCCCATTTATCTGCTCTTCGTTGCTTCGTTCGAGCAACTCAAGGGTAATGTTTGCACTCAATGCTACCGTCCATTTTGACTACGATCGATAATCGTTAGCCTGACGTTTCAGACATATAAAGCCTTCAGACTGGCCAGGCACCAGCAGCACACATAGTAGAAAGGCGAGCAGCGCTGTTCCGAATTCAGTGGGGATAGGCAAACATAAGTACGAGTTATGTAACCATTGAGTCAGAGTGGTTGCGCAGAAAATCAGTCATTTCACAGGTAGACAACGCTAAACCGAAATCGGGTATAAAACGTAATCTAATAAATTTGAACATAGCAATGAGAAGACGGACATTGGCAGAGGCTGGCATTTTGTATCGCCTCTTCAGTACCAAACAACAATAGCAATACAGATATACATACAAGATTGATGAGTTGCGTAAACAAATAAAACAAAGAATGGGATAGAAGACGGTGCTAAACTATTGGACTGTTGGAAGTCTAAGACTTACATATAGTTGTTTTTGCATACACAACACTGGTGTGGTTTGAAATGACTAATCTCGACCGCCTCAGCGAAACACAAGAAACGCGTAGTGTGACGCCTTATAATTCCGGGTGTCGATTCGAGATTAATCAGATGACCTATGATCAATGAGTATCTGGCGACAGGCGAAGCCGGAAGCTTGTGTGATATCGGGACAAACAGATTAGGCTGCGCACTCATGTTTTTTTCAAGTGGCTGTTATGAGGGGATTTGTTCTATTGTTCATTTGGGGGCGTGACAATTGTGGTGGAAAATTACGACAGTCAATAGGACAGCCGGTTCAGAACTCCCCAACATGACAAAATTAGAATCACGTCAATCCACCACTGTGGGGTCAGCTCTGCTCTCGTCTTATGAAAAGATCGACTTACACGGAGACTAAATTATTTAGCTTAAAGATGCTCGATGTCCTATAAGGTTCTGAGTAACGCACAAGTTGGATACCGTCCAGACAGTTCGGATAACCAGGCTTTACCTCACGGTCACTAGTATGGAAACAAAAATTGCCCGTGAGTAATCCTAACTTTGTATAATTCTCCAGCAGTATCCAGTACATCGCCATAATCAGTGTTGTCTCCATTAAGAAACCCAACAATGCAAAAGAGAAGACATTGTAAGCAAGTACATACCAATGCGATCGCTGATCTCCACTAAGCGCTCAATCTGTTCCGGACAGATATCGGGGCATCGACAAAAACCGAAGTAGATTAGTAGCCATTTACCACGAAAAGAAGCCAAGGTGCATCGTTTTCCTGTATGGTCGATCAGGTTGAAATCACCTCCAATAGATGGAGTGCCGTAGGATTTAGCTGCCTTTTTCTTTTCTAAAGCAAGCAGAGGTATGTATGCAAACACGACTCAAACTGTGCGGAAACGTAGACAAGGGACACAAATACGCATTGTAAGTGATAACCACACAACGCCTATCAAACAAGTGATACGTAGACAAAACCAAATATTCACTGAAGTGGGAGCTCAAAACAGTATCGTGCAAACGCTGCGGATCATCACCTTAACCGTAGTAGATTAAAGCCAACAAGACTCGATGACGTTCTTTTAGGCCTCTGCAATTGAATAACAGTTAAACAGTTTGGACGTCGTGTTTAACATGCTATTGACAAATGGATTGGGAATAACACAACGTTACGAGAAAGTTGTAATACTCTACGTTTCAACCACCTCGGGTGACCTTCCTCAGGAGCAAGGCCACCCGAGGTGGTTGAAACGTAGAGTATTACAACTCGCTTGTAACGTTGTGTTATTCTCAATCCATGAATAACAATGAATTCACGTATTTCTCTCAAAGAGGTGAACGACAACAAAGATCAGCATAGCGCACACATTGGAAACACAATTCAAACTGATATTCAATTAGGATGCTTATAATGACCCTCTCAATAGTGTACGTTACCACCACTCAAGTGTTTTGAAGTGTTATGCAGTCTAAATCAGATTGTCAACCCACCTTCAGGGCTGCACAAGATGAGGTTAACCACATTGAAAAGTTTACTTATTGTTATCAAGCAAGCTCTTGTTCGTATTTTTGCAAACTGGCAACACTCCGCCCATTACTGTGCCACAATATAAGAAACACCATAGGGCAGGAACTGCATAAATAAACATAATCAGCGGACGTAGCAGAAAGCGGAAAATGCTGTTCGCACGGATACCAACCAAACAATCAGAGGTGCATACTATGCTGAATAACTTGAACGAGCGGGACACCTTGCATGCAATCTACCTTTCAACATTAACAATGTGATATGATACTTCAAGACTGGAATCGCGTACATACCAATTTTTTAATATCCATGAAAGCCGACAATCCTGGAAAACTGACCACATGCATCAGTTGTGCTGCTCCATCAAGACGCCAATTCATACAGCAATACACGACATTTGAAGCAGCTACACTCACTATAAATGTCGTATGTTCAAATAATAAATGTGGCCGTTTGACACTTGTCAGCTACAGGCTTGGTCAGTTTCATCAGTATTTGCTAACGAAGGATTGTAACAGCAAAACAATCGCCACCGATGAGTACTAATGATTATTCTATTCTAGATAATTCCGAGAGCGAACTCGTGCAGTAATACTCGTCAAGTCTTTTGAGTAGAAAATAGGCAGTCCCCAAAGTTTTCAAACCAGCCTCTTCGAGTTTCCTCAACAGTTACGATCATGTCAAAATCCAAATTCCTGCGTGATATGTACTGCTTCTAGTAATTAATCAAACAATGTGACTAATCTAACAGTTGGGCTCTAGGCAACCAAAAGTCAGGTTTCAGTCTATATGAAGTTAGAACGTTGTTTTCGAGGACATGGTCGGTAGCTCCTTTCCAAATGCCGTGTGAACGGTGCAAAATATAAGAATAGGGGACATGGGTGTTATCAAATGGCTTGCAAAGAAAGACACTCCCAAGCATGATACTCACACCTTAATAAATTTGCTTTCGTTAATGACTACTGTTGTGATCTGCTTGCGAATGTCAATTCGCCAAACCACCAATTAAGAAAGCGAGATTGAAGTCTGTGTGAATCGTTAAAAAGCGAAGATAGTATGCAAAACAGTCAGGATACACTAACAACAGCTTCGACGTTTTTGAATAGCACCAACCTCAGATGCCGTCCCATTTAGGTCCAGTAAAAGAACATAGTATCCCAGAACATACTTTCTATAATGTCAGACATTTGCAAGTTACATCATATAAATGATCCACTACGGCAACACTAGCGAGCGGATAACATTTCAGTGACAGTAAAACCGCTTTCCATATATGTAGATGTAACACTGCCAAAAATGTGAGGTGTACAGAAAAAAGGTCTGAAGTAAGTCAATAAATAAGTGAGTAAACAACAAACGCGACAAACAGGATTGGAGTTTGTTTGCCATGGAACCGCAGGTTTGGTAAGAACTCTTTTGGAACACAAAGGCGTTAATGAATACCCATGACCGTAAACCCTGCGGCCCGACCACGGAACACATGCTAGACACCGAGCATACAGTCCAGTCGGATTTATTTCGTGGGATTAAGCGACAGAGAAACGCGCTTTTATTGAGTTCACTTAAAGCTTTATCGATCTGGAAATTCAAAACAGCCTTATGTTCGGAAGGCGTACGTGACAGAACTGTGGTATCTATGATACAAAAAAACTCCGACCTCGTTTACCGCGTTCATTGTGTGATACTTATTTACTGACTTAATGTGAGTTATTTTCCTGTGGATATTACATTTTTAGCAATATAACGGCCGCAAACGATGCTCGGACATTTGTGGCCGTTAGATATATTGTCTTGTCACTATTGATTGCATGTTCAAGTTCGGTATACGGAAATAATGTTTCTCGTATTTAGTTACGAAGGCCACATCACTGAGTCCTCAAACAACCTCAAGTAGAGCAAGGGCTCCAGGCACTTTCGGCAACCGTCACATGAAGAGGATGATCAAAAACGACAGTCGGATAGTCAATCGCTACGTTTATCTTGATGTTTACCCTCTTATAAAAAACTATCATTTGACTGGCAAAGTCTTAAGCTTCGAGCTCTGGAGCCTAGAAGGCTTACCGAACGTACATTACAAATACTCACCGAAGGAAGAAATGCACTAAATTGGACGCCTGTAGAAGTCTACGTCTGTTTTATCGTATCGCTTTCAATGCGACAACGTGACTTAATTAGTACAGGAGGGCTACGTGATTTCTGCGTTCATGTAGACAACGAACGATTTATATATGGACATTACAATGAGCGAGGCAAACGTTTTTTGAAACTCCGTTTAACATTGATACAAACGTCATCGCACTACAAACGAAATAACCTCCTCTCGTAGGAAACCTCGAAACTGATAATAAAACCTCATAGAGGGGGATTAAACTATTAAGAGGCTTGCTACCCCGTCTGTTCCCTAGTTCAGAACGAAGCTTGTTCCCCTCCCAGAAACTATCGAACGCTGTTTAGAAACATTACTGCAATCGTTCAAAAACGCAGTTACTATCACAATTGATCCTGGAACTCTAACATTGTAGTCGATGCCACGCTGAAGCAAAACGCTATCTTCCAGTAAAGGCATTGATCCGTAATAAAAGAGGCATACACAACAACTGTAATTATTCATAGGTAGAGGTATTTACTATCTAGAAACAATTCACGCTCATCAGAGTTGTTGCCATGATGTGCAACAGGAGAACAGTTTGAGAATTCCAAGTTAATAAGAGACAACACTAAGACTAACATGTTTTCGACAACTCAGCATCGGGTGCAGTAGGAGGATTATTGAGTATGTTGAAACCATGCGGGATTACAAACCATCGCATGTGCTTGTTTGATGGTGCCTCACCATTTACCACCATCCCTCCTCTAGGAACGACTAATTTTCTTCGTGACAAGTAATCAAACATAAAGATAAGAATACCAACCAGAACTTTCAAAGAGCACCTTTCACGTCGCACGTTTAGTTTACAGTTCAAACTTAATGAGGATTTGTGTATGCAAATTGATGACGTGGCGACTGGTCCGGTCATCGAGACAAAATGGGTCGACAGCTTCACATGAAAGTTGGAAAATGAGTAAATGTGTACGAGCATCCAAACGTTCTTTCCGGGAAGTATGTAGACCACACTTCTGTCGTCCACTTAATTGATACGAATTTAAAAGTCATACTTCCCTGATGTGGATATGCACCGACGCCCAGATGGGCTCCCAACGCAGGATATACTCCATGAAGAGACATGGATTTTACCTATTTTGTCCCACCATTCCCTAAAGTCGCGCGTCGGAACAATTTGCTTAGAGAATATGGCGGGAATCAAAGTGTACTGTTTTACCAACGTTCGTATGGAGGTCATTCACGTGGACAAATTTCCTAAATGCAACATAGTCAATACATTAGTTGAGAAAAAACGTCTATGTTTATCTCCCTCCCATTTGAAGCAGGCAGCCACCGCATGAGTGAATCAGCTTGTACGCCATACACTAAGACAGACAGTTTCAGCAGTATCGCTGAGAAGTTGGTTAACTGCTATACTCACGAGCATTAGTCAAAGAGATAAGCTACTTGTCCATGACCAATCACCATCTGTATAATTCTTTACCTACTGCTACTGTACAACAGAGCATATCGATAGAAAAATCGGATGTTTCAGAACAGATTGGAGAGCATTGTTCGCTGTAGAGCATGACTGAAGTAACGAAGACAATCGTTAGCGCCGTTGTGCCACACACATTGTGAGCAACAATTCATAAGGTTTCAGACAATCAACCCAAGATAATTAAGTAATGGATGTTGGTAACGTCAAACTGATCGCCGTTAAATCGCCTAACACCACAACCTATCTACAAAACGGTCTATACAGGCGTTACATCTTTCTTGTTTACATATTCCTCCCACCCACACCCACATATATGGCTGGCGTCAGTCGCAAGATGTGAACATACTCCAGCAGGTGTGATCACTTCGTGACTTCGACCAATTAGATGACAGTTCATCTTTGAAATCTCTTAAAATGGCGTCAACCTGATTAGAAAGCCGGAAAAACGGCCAAATTCAGCGGCAACGTCGGAAGATGTGTGATAGCAATATGTTTTCTGTCACAAATAAGTGGTCGATAGAGTTCAGAAAGCACTGCATTGTTTCAACTGACTACATCAATCAGAAAGACATCCGTAATCCAGGTGTTTCAATATGACGCAGTCCACCCGTTCCATTTGAGTGGAACGATAAATTTGATCAGACAACGTGAAACACGTAGAGAACTGAAACCCATTAAATGGCACACTCACAAATGTGACGCAGTGTTTCACTACGAAAACCCTATACCGTGAGTTTCCCACAACAAACACTCGTTAGCTATAGCCAACATTTCCCTTTTTCATGCGCGTTTTGTAGTAAGATGTGATGGAACTAATGCACATTTGTAATGCATATGACATGAGCCATAACGAATATTTCCATCATTAATAGTGAACTTCACAGTAAAAAAAAAGCAACCAGCCGAACTACGGTTTACGAATCACGAACAGACGGTCAAGTTAAATGCTCCCTGTGGGACTATCTGCCACGGTTGTGCCTGTTTGGTTTGAGGTTCTATTTAGCATAGTCCGGTGTAAAAGACTTATCGTTATGCCAAGGAAGCAAAACAGCTCAGACCAAACAAACAATCGACTTTTAAAATACAGCAAAGTAATGATGACCAAGTCCGATCACCTGTAACCCTAGTTGCACAAGACAACGATAGATCTATCCAAAGTCATGGTACCTATAAACGAATGGAACCAACGAATCGGTGACCCTGAGAAACACAGTGGATGATAAACCGTGAAGTTAATTTTTAAAAATGCTCGTTCCTCGCAGGTCTTCATGCTATCGAGTGAATACTGCAGATACGTTTACCGCAGACTCATCATCATTGTCGTCATCATCATCAATAACAGCCAGGAGCCAGACCAGAAGGTAATATGCGTCAGGTCGCCTCTCACCTCAACAATAACGTGAAATAACCAAGAGGAAATCATCATCACCAACATCATCATAACAGCCATGAGCCTGACCAAAAGGTACTATGGCTCGGGCCGCGGCTCATCTCAACAGTGA